>CAJNJA010009363.1:0-14841 GCA_905231915.1 Symbiodinium necroappetens | reverse complement strand
GCTGTTACCTGTATCCCACTGAGCAGAATGCTTACATGCATGAGGCTCTGTTTGTTTTTATTGCTACTACTACTACTACTACTACTACTACTACCACTACCACTACCACTACCACTACCACTGCCACTACCACAACAACTACTAGTACTGCTGCTGCTACTACTACTACTACTACTACTACTCCTGCTACTACTACTACTACTACTACTACTACTGGCACTGCCGGTGCCGCTGGCGTGGCTGCTGCTGAATGCTAGTAGTACCGTTTCTTTGACGAAACTATTTTTGCTTTCTGCAAACACCGTCGTGGTCCGGCCCAGTGCCGCGCACACAATTATCATCCAATCCACCGACACCACGACAAGCCAAAGAAAGTTGCTCGAGCATTGCCCATGCACAAATCATGCAAAGGGATCGTCAGTCGCGCAACCCTTGTGTCCGAAACCCCAAGAAACCCCACAAAGAAATCAGTCTCGAACAGATGCCAACCACTTGTAATTTCTGAGGAGACCGCATTCCGCATGCACCAGTTCGCAGCAGACAGTTCAATAACATTTCGACACCAGCCACATTTAACTAAACCCAGCAGTGAAGCTTATATTATTTCTTGAATTGGGCGCCCCCACACAACCCCGAGACCCTGCACAGGGAGTCTTGCCTCACGCTGAACTCACGGAATCATCGTCTCTCTTCGTTTCAGGTTTAGGCATGACGTGTCAGGCATTGCACTTGCGGTGAACATCTGATGATTTCTGAAGTTTCAAGTCTCAGGCAAGACAGTTCGTGTCTCAGAACTCAGTGTTGGAGTGGGGACTCAACCAAAGCAGGGATCAGGGGTAATTACGGTACCCCAAAGCCCAAACCTAACCGACACGAGGCTTTGTACCGACACTTCCGTAGGCCAGCTGGATTCCAAAGTCCACGCTTGTGTAACACTGAAGCGTGCCAGGAGCTGCTGGCAGACCATGCGGACCAGACGTGTATAGAGGAGCCGACTTAAAGGTAGCAGATTGCTTTGCAAATGAGGTGTTTGGGATTTGGATTTCTTGTTACGCAGCGGCCCAAGCCGAGCTTTGGTGTGCCTCGACATTCGATGAACCGGTTGCAGTGTTAGGGCTATGGTTGAATCAGGAACATTTCGAGAATCGACCAACGAGTCAGGCTTTTGCAACCATTGTGCACGTTGCTCCCTAAGCAATCCAAGAAGGATTGCAAGCCTGATTATTGTCGTGGATTCAGTTGCCATTGTCTTTCACGGCCAGCTGCCAATGTGCTAAAGCTGTGCAGCGAATCCAGAAATTTCGGGCTTGAGATGAAGTCCTTGCTTTTGTAACCGTACTCCAAACTTGGTCGGGCCAAAAAACGGTTTGGTGCAGAAAAAACTCTTCGAGGTCCAGCAGGTGACCGCTAGCTGTTTCGATGCTGCTGGTCTTGTGTTGGATTCTCCAGGAGTAGGTGCTGGATGCCGAACCGCATGCTAGACTAGACGACTGTCTTTTGACAAGGAGCTCTGGGAGGGAGGAAGGCTTTGGACAACCTTCAATCAGCGTCACCGTTCTGAATTAGCATGCACATCGGTGTTTTGGGTTTTGATATTGAAGTTTCCTAATTACAGGTTAATCTTCTGTGTGGGCAGCAGTAGCATCCTTTTGCTTCCAAGCGCGCGTGAGCATCACCAACCCTTCTAGAAGCTCCCACAGAAGGGAGGGTGAGGTCGGTTGGGTCTTGAGGTCTTGCGGCTGGTTCTGGGGTGCACTCTGGCGAAATGTCAAGACAAGACATCGCATGGAGATTTGGTAGTGAGGCGAGGGCTGGGCGCTGCAAGCGCCCGAGGGATCAGCAGCTGCTGGCCTGCGCAATCAAACAGAAAATGGTTGACTGACCTGAGCTGTCCCAATCTGCATTGGAGGGTGTAGGGTGCTTCAGGATAGTTTCAATTTTGCTAGTAGCGATGTTCTGAGGAAAAGTGTGTGAAGGGCTTGTGTCTTTAGCCACGGACCAACCCAAATTGCAGCCGGTGGGCGTTCTAAGAAGCATTGACACCCGACCCTCAAAGTTTTCCACCCAGGTGTGCAGGAGTTCGACAAGATGGGATTCTCGCACATCCCGGTCACATTGCGTTGACATTAGGACGTGTCGGTGGGCTCGACGAGGTCAGGACCGACCAGGAATGTGGTCGATAATGTCCCTGCAGTCCTTCTGTTGCAGGGCAGTGGTCATTCGTTGTTTTATCGGCTCATAATGAAGAGCCAGGGTGCAGGATCAAAGGGGCTCCCGCTTTCGTTGCTCAGGTCCTGACCTGTGTCGTAGATGGTTCGGTGCCGTCAACCGACAGAGGTGTCACAGAAAAAGAAGATGTACTCCGCCTAGCCGAACATCCCAGGTGACCAGCGTGTTTACAGCCGCTATTCTGTCTGGGCGCCGCGGCTGTTCAGAGAGATCTTTGGGGTTACTTTCAGGAGTGGAGGCGAGCCACCGATGCAGGCATTCACACATACTCGTACCTACATTTATCTGCGATGTCCATGCATGCATGTGTATACGGAAGTATAAATTATGTGTAAAGCGTCTTGAGCTTCCGATGCATAGATTGAGTTTTCGACGAATTCACCTCGCACAAAACCGGGCACCTTGAATGAACTCAGGCTTCGCCAACCCAGCCTTATACCGCACTCTAGCCCGAGACTGAACCATTGAGCACCAGCATGTGAGCTGCGATAAAAGCTGTGCTGTGGATTTAGGGCTGGGCATGTGAGCTCTGCTCCGAAGATCTCCCACTAAAAAATTTGGGCTGAAGAGTTGTTCAAAGACCGGAGCGCAGTAGCTTTGCAACTCTTGACTTTCTGAATCGCCAGACAGAGTGCCCGGAGTGACAAGATTTGGCGGGCATGTGGCAACAATGCTTCTGCTGCTGATGCCGATATGGGGCTGATACTGATGCTGGCTGTTGCTGCTGTTGACGACACTTAGAAAGACCAGCCGCTCAACAACTTACAATAACGACGCCAATAGCGCTCCGTCTGACTTGCAGTATTCTACCAACCAATACAAACCGTTTATGGCAATACCTTTGAACGAGTAGCCTCATGAACAGTCAGCCGCAAAGCTTCAAAGAAGGGTTGTTGAAAGCTACGGATACCCTGTGAGGGCCTACAGGTTCGAGTAGAAGTTGACTACAAGTCGAAGCCTGAAGAAGTATGCGGCCTGCTGGTTCCCCGGTGCGGCCTGAACCCCAACCTTGTCGGAACGTCATGTGCCAGGAATCCTTTCATGGACGTCCCCGGCAAGGCTTTAGTCAACACCTTCCTCCGGCAGGCAGCTTTCCTATTCTTTGACATGCAGACCTTGTTGGTGGCGGGGGGGGTGGGTTGGAGATGTGCCGAGGGTTTCCTTTCGTTAGTTGGGCTCTTGGTCCAACCTGATTTGTCTATGAGATGTTGCCCGAAGATCCGCATGGATTTGCCCACGACCTTAATCAACATGCTGAACAAGAGGTGCATCTCGTAAAGTCTGCATCTCTGAGTCTTTGAGTCTCGGCAGACCTGTGGTGTGAATGGTGACAGCCGTGCTGCTTGTGGAACTGATTTGGGTCCAGACATCTCCAGAGCATGATGCTTCAGAGATGAAGCCGGAGCACATGACGAGACTTTAACTTCCCAGCAGAGTCAAGGATTTATGTTGCCTGCGTTGCGAGGCTATGTGGAAGTACGGACGACGGTATGCCTTCACCTTCAACGTTTATCCGCTCCTTGGTCATAAATCAGTATTTCGAAACCCAAGTTTAAAACGTGCAGCAGGACACGGTGGGGCCTCGACGAATTAGCATCAAGAGGGCATGTTCCTGGCTTCAGCAATCGCACAGTGGCCTCCACTTTCCTCCGAAATCCTTGAAACCCCAAGTTTCAAATCTTGGAGCAGAGGCTCCCCCCAGATCAGGATGTGCAATGTAAGTGGTTTCGGGTCTAAGTCTAGGAGTCGGGGCTTTGCAGCTGTCGAATCGAAGATCTACGAAGGGGTTGGGTGGATTCATGGAGGCTTGTCGGCATCACGCAGCTGTTAGCCGTCTGTGAGTTCCCGTGCTCAGGTACTTTGATCCCAACCTGCACATGAATCCTGGTAGCCGAGACGACTGCAGTGAATCGCTGCGAAGAGCCACCTGCTGGCAAGGACGGGAGAACTATGGGGGAGGTGCCATTTCCACCCAAGCCTGGATCCTTACATGGATCGAGGATGAACAAGCACCCACAGAAGCCCGACTGCTCAGCCGACCGGCGTGCTCGAACATAACACTCAGTATTCGCGTTTGCCGGCAAGAAACTGTCCAAGATTGTCCAAGTCATCGCACTACCCGACTGCAGGCATCCTGTCCGAGGGCGGGGGCAGGGGTGGCGGGGTGACTCCGAAGGATACCTGATGACTGGGGCAAGCACATGAATGCATGCTTCTGATGCATTGTGCTCGAGTCTGCGACTCAGCGCATTGTTGACACCCGAACCCTCAGGCCGAATCATGGGGACCTTAAATCTGGAACCCAGACTGGGGACCTATCGACCTAGCCTGTACTCTAAGCGACTCTAAGCTCTGAGCACGACAGGTTCTTTCAAACCCGACTGACAGGCTGTCTAGCAGTGCTTCTGCTTGAGCTGCCGTTACGAAGCCCGTGAAAACTCAGACTGGAACCACGGGGGATGATAGTTGCCCGCCAGGAGCTACATGCCTCGGTCCTGCGATCATGTGACTTAGTTGCAAAGATTGGGCTGCAACGGGAGCCCAGGGGCAGCGACTTGTTGCCAGTTGTCTCAGGATTGCAGCACGGCGCAAAATGCAGCAGCTGACTGGGAATCCGGATGACCTTTTCTGGAGACCATGCTGCGAATTCTGGGGCTTTGCGTCGGATTTGTACACATTAAGTCTTATGTTCAGTTTGGGTTGACGTGGTTTGTCTATCTGTTCTTTGGGTGTCTGAAACTTCCACAAATTCGCGGATTATGTCGCTCGGCATGCTTTGGGTCCGACAAGGCACCGGATATCACCGGACCAACGAGATCGAGTAAGCGTCTGAATATCAACCAGGTCTTCAGACGTGCGAAGCCCCCTTTTGGTGCCACACAGATGCCTCAACTGATGACAGCAAGCTGCTGAACCTCTCCTGTAAAATTACTTCTGCCAAATGGAGGGCCGACAGGTAAGGTTGTTAAAGAAGTTGCGGTGCAACTCTTAAAAATACTCTTAAGACACTATGCTTAGCTGCAATACGGGCCGCACTGTGAACCCCTTTACTTTCGCTGCATGAGAGTCCCTTACCATATCGGGGAGTGAGGACGAAGTTGAGCTGCTCAGGATTGGCGAGATCGGTTGGTCATCCCCTCGCGCACAGGCGCTTCACACAGAGATGAAGCGCTGCCAGGAGACCCTCGAGTGCATGTGGATTGATGTTGAGCCACGGATCGGGATTCGAGGTCAATAGGATTCGTGGCAGCGAGGTGTCACGTCTGAGCGAACTTGTGCGCGATTTGCAACGAGCCTTCTTCTTCCGAAATTCCTGTGGCCTAGATGTTCCTTGCACTGAGCGATCAGGATTCGTGTTTGTGGCTTCGAGGGGGCCAAGGGAAGGTTTGGCCCAGAGGCCATCGCAAGCCCCCAAGAACTTTTCTGCCAAAAAGCACCTTACAAATCAGAACTTCCAGCTTGATGCATAGCCGTGTAGAGTGCAATTCCAGCATAGCATGACGGTAAGGGAACCTTATACTCAAATTTCCTTATAGCTTCAGGCCAAGCAAAACCTTGGAAATCGCAATATTTCCCCAATAGCTTGCGGCTACATGACCCTGCAGCCAATCCGTTTAAACAAGGGCCTTGGACAAACCTTAAAAGAGACCTCTGCCGCTTCGAGGCGCAGGCCTTGATCTTGTAGTTTCGAAAAGCTGTTACCAGTAGGGTCTGCATGGTCGCCCAGTTGGGGTTTACGCTGGAGAGTCTAGAGTTAAGGATCGACAAAGAGTCCATGTGTATAAGAACCAAGGTTTTCCTCGCTGGCGACATTCCAGACTTTTTATAGCGGCTGCTGGGCCTAACACAGGGTGAAGGCCCAAGTGCTTAGACTATCAGAAGCAGACCCCGTGCAGCTCATCCTGTCCGAGCCCATCCAAGTAATCCGACATCTGTAGGAAAGAAATAGCCAGAACAAGATATAGCAGCAGGTGCGATTGGAAATAAGCGGAAATGTTGGGGAACATTCGCGGGCTGGTTTGTTCAGCAGAGTCTCAGTGTTTTTAGCAGGGACACTGAGCATGTCTGCCAGTGCCAGAGAGGTGTTGAGATGTAGCGAGATTAAACACAGCTGCAGTGTTGGCATGTCCAAGTTAGAATGGAACCACATGCACCCTGTCATTGTTTCCGGGGAACGTTTCGTTGGAGTCTAGCATGCGCGGTGAGTGATTTGGCTTCCTGTTCCACGCTCGGGTAATGCCCAGCCCCCGATCATGGGCCTCCATCCCTCGGTTGTCCAGGACCTAGGAAGCAACCTTTCGGTCTGCTGATTGTTGCGAAATCATTGGTCATCAAACACCAACTCTAACACAAAACCAAATCACCGAAGCCTGAAAGTCCTTTGCAGAGTTTTTTGGAGCACTGTTTCAGGCTTTCTGCAGTGGGATCTTTCCCTTCCGGGCGTGCGTGCCCCGGCATCTTGGCTTTGGCCCTTGGAGGCTGTGGTGGCTTGCTGAGAGAACCCGAACCATAGCCACGATGTTCGCAGCAAAAAGACCCTCCAGAAAACCATGAAAATCATGCGAATGCCGATCAAGTGTAAAGTAGCAACAAGAATGAGGATCACAAACAACGAAAGTCATACTTCCTCCTTCTTCTCACCATCAGCAGTATCATCGTTATCCTCCTCCGCCTCCTCCTCATCACCAGCCTCACCATTCATTAACGCAGCCGCCATACGCATCCAACAAGGACAGGTGTCAGGAACCATCTTGATCGACATGCTCAGGTTACCTAACATACGTACCGAATACCGAATACTCAGTATCACTATAGTCAGTATAACCACCTGGACAAAAGGAATTCAGTCAATCACCGGGATAACCATACCTAGTCATAGTAAGCCCTAGCCAAGACTTGAGTAGTCATGATACTCCAGGGACCATAACCGTAGACACACTGGTCAGAGCGAGCGTGTTGACCTATCCATAGTAGGCTAAAGCAGGTACGGCCATCCGAAGAACCGCACGAATCATGACTGTAGCAAGAAGCAAAGTGCTGATGGCTACGATTATGATGGTAGTGGTGATGCCGTCGTGATAGATAGCAATTGTCAGGCCATGTCAGTCCTGAACATATTTCCTCTACATGTTTCTGTAGAGCCGTTGTTCGAGGAGACGATGCCCACGGCTGACAGTTCTAAACCATCGAGCCCTTTGAGCAAGGTAGACAATCCGAGCCTTAGAACTGGTTTGCCAGGCGGTTGGTTACATTCATTCATTCACTCCAAACTAAACATGAAACCCGATTCTGAGGGATGGCCGAGAACGGGCTTTGGGGTGTCAGGATTTTTTGTTGTCCATCTGTCAGCACGCAAGGCATTATCTTGCTTCATCTGCAAGGTTTGCTGCTGACAGAAAGTAGTGTATAAATGTTACACGGTTTTCGTGAGTGTACACCGGGCTCCCAAAGAAGATTTAGAAGTACCTTTTTTGCTGGTGCCGTGTTGGGAAACACCCTGTTTTCAGATAGATGTAGCCCACAAGCCAGAACATGTAAGTTTCAACTGCGGGGCTTCGCGTTCAATGCCCAGGCCCCGCTTTAAGACGGCTTGAAGGGCCTAGACTTTGAGGTGTCGGGCCTGGGGCTGCAGAACCAAATCCCGAAGCCCACTCAGGATCATATCTTTTACTTTACCTTGCGCGACGCTTTGAACTTTGGCGTCCAGGCTCGTATATATAGTTTGCATTCTCCTATTTGGCATTGTTGGTGTGCGTTTAACCGGATATGAACCCTAGTTGTTACACACTAACCACTGGAACTGTAAGTCTTGCAAACATCTACGAAATGCGTGCAGACAGAAGTGGGCACGTTGGTTCAGTTCGGTGCCGTGCGATCATGGTGGTAGGGTGGTGAATGCACACGAGCGCTCTCGCGTATTCATGTTCTCGAATGGTGTCCCGTGGGAGATCGTTCGAACTGGAAGTTTTGTAGTTTGAAAACTTGAAGGGTTGAACTTTGACAGTTTCAGCATTTGAAGGTGCGAAGGTTATACAGGTGCTGGAGTTCGAAAGCTTGGGCACCTTGGTAAGCACAAGCGAGCGGGCTCAAACCTCGGACTTTTCAATCTCGAAAAGCTGAAAACTTTCGGATCTTCGATCTCGACTAGCTGCTTCGAGCCCAAACTTATTCAAACTTCAAACTTTTGCGATGGCTGAGTTCGATCGGCTCTCATAGTTTGAGAGGATGAAACCAATTACAAAAGAATGTTCGAAAGTTTGACAGGTGCCAAAGTGTCGAGATTGAAAGTTCGACAGCTCCAAAAAGATTAAAAGCTTGAAAGTTTCGAAAGTTTGGACTTAAAAAGCTTGGCTTCGGGTTCGATCCGCGGCTGGCGACTGAGGTCGAGTTCGAAAGTTTGAAACTTTGAGAGTTCGATACTTTGAGCGGCATGACAGTTCGAGAGTTTGAGAGTTCGTGAACGGCTTGAAACACGAATGTTTGACGCTCCACAGACATTCGAGCTCGAAAGTTTGAATCTTCGAGGTTGACAAAGTTCAAAGTTTTTAAGGCCGCCTTAAACTCGCACCTTCATTAAGTGATGGCGGTTAAGCTTACATCTTAAACCCGACCACTCGTTGGACGTTGCGCCGCGTGGGGCAGTGGATTTCCTGATGTGTCAAATCGCCCTCTCATCAGGCGAGTGCGGTTGGTCACATATCGTAAACCCGGCCCCTCATGAGGCGAGTGCGGCTGATTGCATATTTTGAACCAGCCCCTTCATGGCGATGGCGATTCATCCCATATCTTGAACTCGCCCCTTCACGAGGCGATGAGTCAGCTCATATCTGAAACCCGACCCCTGGTTAAACGATAGCACTTGATCTCAAATCCTGAACCTGGGCCATCAGTAGGCCCTGCGATGGCGGCTGATTCTGTATCTCATATCCACCCCCCTTAGGTAACTTGACTTCTCCCCAGACCTTAAACCAGCCCGCGCCAGCTCAGCGCGACTGTGCGAGTCGAAACCAGTCTCATTAGGCGATGGCGGTTGATCCCAAGTACTATATGTCTTAAACCTACCGCCGCGTCACTCCATCGGTTGATCCCGTGTCTTAAACTCTCCCCCTGATTAGGCGATGTCGTCTGGTTCCGATATGTCAAACTTTCCCGTCTTTGGCTGTGGGATTGAGATACATATAGCCTTGCTTCATGGTGGTCAGGGCTTAGGCTCTTCTTGCGTCCTGAACTCCAACCCCTAACGGGCCCCTATTCCCATCTCAGGATATAGACGATAGTAAATTACACAAAACCTCAAATTGCGCACTTTCAAACTCAATCGTTCAATCCTTCAAGTTTTCGTGAATCGAACATTCAAACTCCGACAGTTTGAAGCGCTCGAACTCTCAAACTCCGTGTCTTTCAAACTTTCAACAAACCTTCGATATGTCACAAAATTCAACCTTGCAACCGTCGAACCCTTCGAACTCCAAACTTTCAAACTCTCAAAGATTCATTGTTTGAATCTCGTGCTTTTCAACCTTTCAATCTCCGACCGTTCCAACTTTCAAACTCGAGCCTGCGAGGCGTCTTGTGGACACCTGCATCCTCCATCTCACTTCCGTCGCACGGCACACGTCACCACGGCACGGGTTTCAAACTTTCAAACTGGATTCCTGGCAAACATTCAAACTCCAAACTCGAGCCTGTTTTCGATCCCGAAACCTTCAAACTTTCGAACTTCAAACTTTCCATACTCCCCCATCCCGCCCCCTACTTGTACTTTTGTTAAGTCCAAACTTTAGAAGATTCGACGTCGAAAAACCCTACTCTCGACACCTGTCTATGTTCTCCGGCTCGGCGTTGCAGTTGAAGCATCGCGACTGGTAGGCGAATTGTGTTCGAGGCTTAGGGCCGAAACATCAGCCATTTTGGCGGCTGTAAACGGGTATGATTGGGGGGACAAGCTTTATGCCCATCCGCGTCCTGCCCTTATCAAACTGAAAACCCACGTCAAAAGTTCCCAAACCACGAGGTGCTCGCACCCACACCAGGTAGATCCCAACATCTTTTGTCTCTGTAGAGTCAGTTGAAGGGGCGTGGAATGGTGGCCTTTATGATCCTATGGGCTCTAAACTCGATCTGAAAGCAGGTGCTGTGCCCATTACTGTGCGCTTCCTAGCTTTTGATAAATTCTCATGCTTCAGCAGATCCCATGACCCAAAGTGCCGAAGGCCCACATCTTCAGGAACACCAAAACACACCCTTACTTCCAAGCTGCTCGATGATGTCGTATGATTTCAGTTTTCATATCTGGAGCTTCAGTAACTAGGAAGACTCGTGCTTGATATTCATCATTACATAGTTGTCGTACAACCTCATTGTTTTAGTTATTTAGGACTCTGAAACACATGAAGCGTGGTTGCCCGGAGGAATTCTTTGGCCTTTTGCTTTCCTGCCAGCCCTTTGGCAAAAACATGCGGTTCTGAGGTTTGGGGTTGCCGTCCGTTGAGGAATGCAGGGACTTCTGACATCACCCAAGCCCGAAAGCCTTAAACACTAAAATCCACCGGGTTAATTAGCTCAGAACAGAAGTTTCGACTATGTTGCAAGCAAAGCATCTGGCATGGATCAACATCTAAGAAACACAGTCTTGGTTGCCAGTGCTTGCTGCCTTCACGGATGAAGACCAGCAGCGCTCAAGCCGCTTGAACCCACCTTCGGAGAGGGGATCAAGCATCTAATCGCAGCACGAAGGTCGTTGGGATGCAAGATCGCAACCCACGGCTTTGAAGCAGAGGATGGCTCGTGGTACAGGGGAAAACCCTTCCTTTTCGAATTACCCCAGGGTTTCCTAGGAAGGTCGTGGTGTTCAAGTGGTGCAGCACTTCACAGATTTCGATAGCCATAGAAACTTCTCTCACCGAAACTGCAAATCACACGACAGTTCAAACACCGGAAGACCTCAACTCCACATAGGCTGGACTGAACCCACAGATCAATTTCAGACTGCTTCATTTGATTATCACTCACTATAGTATGGACCAAACCTGCGGGAGAGTTTGCGATTGATCCGGAACAACGGAAACCGAACTCATAACTGCTAGCAGCTTACTAGCGGAAGACAGACCTCACCCTGAGGTCTTAACTTTGCGGTCTGTGTGTATCCCGACACCTTGATCCTCGTTTGATAAGGGGTGAGGCATGCTTCAAGAGATAACTGTACAGGTCTACATTTTTTATGCAGCCGAAGTAGGAACTCCATAGCCGTAGCCTTTATGTCCAACAACTTTAAGCACTCAAGCCTGAAACCGCTCTCTACATGGTGTTGCCAGGAGTGCGAACTCCCTCAAATGGCAATGCCCATGCTGCTTGTCGCATCTATCGGACTGTCTGGGTCTAGCTCCCTTGGTGGTTTGGGTTGCTATATGGTTCAAGGGTTGGAGGTTGCTCCGGGCTGCTTTCGGCACTGCATCTTCTAGCGAGTTTATTCTTGCGAGGTTAGTCTGTCTCCGAGGCAGTCTGCTGTGCGGCCACCTGGGGTGGTTGGTTGTAGTGCAAAGAAGTTGCTGTGGCTCTCAGCAATGTCCGAATCATTGCAGCATGCTTGGTTGTCCAACAAGGTCTTGGAGAACTTGGGCATTCATTGCGCTGGGGTGTCTGGGTTGCAGTAATTCACAGTCTTCTGGCCTGTGCGCCTTATTCGAGAGAAGCAGCCGCTTGATGAGAGGCGCTTAAGCAGGCTGCCGAGCTCACGAGCATGACTTGACTCGTTTTGCCGTGCTGCTGTAACAGCGAAGTCACACGCCTGTCGCTTCAATCTTCTCTGTGAATCCGTCCGCTTTGCCCGTGCAGCCACAGCCGCTTCAAAGTCAGGGGCACATGTAATTCCAGCAGGTCCTTCCAAGAGAAACTTGTAACTAGGGAAAGCCTTGTCAGTGGTGAGTAGGTCTTCCAATTGGTTGGTGCGTCTAATCTTGCAGAGGGCTGGAGGCCGCAAGACCTTTGGTCAAGTCCCCAGGATCCTCATCGCCTGCGCTGCAGCATCCACGTGTTTCTGGACTTGATGTGGCGCTCCCCGCGATTCCTGAAGTGTGTGAAGCCCTAAGAGACCTTCCGACTCCTTGCAGGAATCAATTCCCGAAACGCCAAGTGCAGATCCTTAGCCTCTTCCAATTTCCGTGGTGAGAGCTTTAAGAATAGAAGGGCTCAAAGAGTCTGAGAAGCAAGATCGGGCTAAGAGCGGTCAAGTGCGCGACTGCTAGGGTGCAGCCTTGAAGGCTCGATGTGTAGTGTGCGGTATGCATCTCATCTTGGTTTTACCTGCCTCCTTGCTCGGCTCCGGGATGTTCGTTGCGGCACTCTGGTGGGAGCGGGACCGTGGAAAGAACGCGACCTGATTCGAAGGCGTGCTTCTTGCTCGCAACGATCCGTTCACACTTCATATGGCAACCAGAGGCCATAGTGTTAATTGCCACTATACTGGTACCTGACACCCAAGATAAAGATGGAAATGGCACATCGGAAACTGCCGGAATTTCAAGGCGGGAGCGGCTCAGCACAAATTGAAACTCAAGGTCAAGCGTAGTGTGAGCGGTTTGTTTCTTGTACCATTGTGCAAATATGTGCAAATATCAGTTCTCAGTGATAAACCTTTTCAATGCTGCTCCTAGAAAAATTTCGGTATTTAGAGCTTGGACTGCTAAGTATTTCAGTGTCGGCGTTCAGAGCTGGCGTGTTTATTTCCCGAGGCATGCAAACATAAGGGAGCAGTTGATATTCGCTGTTGTTTTCATTTGCATTGGCACAAACCTTGTTCTTCATGCTCTGCACATAACTCGTCTCCTTGCATGCACAAGCTTGTCTGTAGTTCATGGATGACAAACACTCCTGTCGTAAGCAGGAGCTCAGATTAGTAGCTGCGAAGAAGATTTGACTGCTTTTCTTTCCAAAGATGTATAGCCAGAGTCATGACTGGAAAATCAGAAACCATGCAGGTGGTTCCTGTTGGCATTTATGCATAACTACGGGAATTCCTGGCATTATCATCATAATTTCCACCAGCCGTGTTGCCATGCCCTCCCAAACCATCCAGCTATGTGCGTGGCATAGTCTTTCTTGCAGGTATGATTAGTATGATGTTTGTGAGTGGGGCTCGTGTGATCCTTGCCGGCTTGCACACACCATTGTGTTAGCTTTGGCTATTGTGCCCAATCTAATCACCAATCCAGGTGAGATCATTAGCACACACAGGCAGGAACCGGCAGCTCACGTCGCTGCGGCATGAGAGAAAAGACTGACAAGGCAGATGTTTTCCAGCCATACAAGCAGCACCATGCTTGTGCCCATTTTATTGAAACTGTCTTGGTGGACTGGAGCTGTTCTGCGGGGCAGTGCTTAAAGTTTAGTCACGTTATCGACGAATGCTGTCATTATCAAAAAGTGGAGTGGGCTGTCTCGCAGCACCCGTAGCATCGATTTTTCGTACTTGTGGCGACGTCTTTCAGCAGGCTGCGTTCTGTTGAAAGCAGTTTCTTGATGGAGGCCGTTACTTGTATCTGGTGCACCCCCCCCCCGGAAGCAGATGAAGAAGAATATCATCGTGCAAGCCAAATCGGTGAACAAACCATGAAGGAATTCAACTCTTGCGGCTTACGGTTTGAGGCAGCGTACGATTTCTTTTCGGATTCAGGTCTGTGTTGATCATCCGAAGACCTTGTTCCAATTTTCAGCTCTGCAAATCCTGTGTTGAAGTCTTACGCCCCAATTTAATAAACCATCCGAGGCTTATACGTGCGCTCGCCGCTGGTTCAGCGGGTCGTCCACTGGGCCGAGGTCACTAACCGAACAACTTCCAGCATATTGGCTTGTGGTGCTTAGACACATGTATACCTCCAAGCTGCATGCGGCTGTTTTAACAAAACTTGGGGGAGTCTCGTAGGCAAGCATCTGTGATAATGCATGTGCGCCTGAGCGAAACTCGCCGTCTGAAATCTAGTGATACATCTTGCATGCACTCCTGGACCTGCGACACACACGTAACCCCGACTCCAACTGCCCCAGCTCCAGAGGTGAGAGATTGATTGATATCCTCAGACCTTGACCGTGAGAGTTGGAAGGTTTTCGAAATCAATACATATGCCCCTTGCTAGGTTCCAAGTGTTTCACTCGTAATCCCAAAGTCCTGAAGTGGTGATTTTTGGTTTCCCATGTCCAAACCCAGCTCCTCATGAGACAAAGTCAAGAGGTCCAAGCGTTGACCCTCCCAACCCAAAGCCGGAACATCAAAGAACAACTTAAAGTCCCACAGGCAAAGAAGCCCGGCCGCCGGGGCATAGCAGACGAGATGAGCTCCTCATCTTCCTCGGAGTGAACCAGAGGATGTGACGGAGCGTCTGTGCGGATGCGAGCGAAGAAAAAGGTGATGGTGATGCTGCCCAAGAGTTGGTGGCGGTAATGTTTATGATGTCGGTGGTGGTGGAGGCGGTGCTGGTGCTGGTGCTGGTGCTGGTGCTGGTGCTGGTGCTGGTGCTGGTGGCGCTGGTGCTGGTGCTGGTGCTGGTGCTGATGCTGGTGCTCGTTCGAGCGGTTTGCTCCTTCTTCGGAAACTCTCTACTTCTTTTCGAGCGGTTT
>CAJNJA010009362.1:0-10418 GCA_905231915.1 Symbiodinium necroappetens | reverse complement strand
AGACATTCGATGTTGAATCCCGCCACAGAGACCTCGAATGTGATCCCAAAACCGCGATAAAGCTCTGAGTATAAAGTGCTGAATCGACCAAGATCTTAGCCCCAAACATCAAGCCATAATCCCTCAACACCCCCAAACTCGACACCTAAGCTTCAAGTCAAACCATGACCCACAGAAAGCCCCAAGATCCTAAACTCTCTCTAAACCCTAAACCCTACACCACCCAAAACACGCTAAACCCCAAACCCTAAATCCCTAACCCTACACTCCCAACCCCAAACCATACACCTTAAAATCGGAACACACAAAGACCACACCCGCAGCCGCCTCTGCCGTTGCAAGCTGGTCAAGCTCGTCTCCTTGCCGCTGGAAGGGGAGTGTCATTGCAAGTCCGCATAATACTTTGGAATGACTTTCGCTGGTTCTTAACACTAAACCCCACAAGGCCTATACAGGATTTTTGAATAACTTTTAATAGTATACCGTACACCTCTGTTCCCCCTCTGCAAAGCAAGATCTGAGCATGACACCAAAACCCCGCTATTCCAATGGTTCTGGGCCTTGTAGTAGACGTAGCAGCATGAGTGATTTGGAGAACTACTACCCAAGAGGTGTGGGTCGAAGATCACTAGGACCCTAAACCCTAAACCGCTAAGCCTCTAAACCCAAAAGCCCAAAAGCCCCCTAAACCCAAAACCCTATAAACCCTAAACCCAAGACCCTATAAGCCCTAAACCCGAAACCCTGTTAAACTCTAAATCTAACACCCTATAAACCCTAAACCCAAAGCCCTATAAACCCTAAACCCCAAACCCTATAAACCCAAAACCCTATTTAACCCCAAGACACTATAAACCCCGAAACCCCAAAACACTTTTTTCCCCAAAACCCTATAAACCCTCAACCCGAATCCCTATAAACCCTATAAGCCCTAAACCCTATAAACCCTAAACTGAAGACACTATAAACCCCCAAACCCCAAAGCCCTACTAAACCCTATAAACCGAAGACACTATGACCTTCGGCTTTTTTTGGGACAGAGTCCTTGTCGGCCTCGGCGAACGCCCCACGGCAGAGCCTCGAGTTCAACTCGCAAAGCGCAAGAAGCCCCGATACTGGAGGAATCCTTATGGCCCATGTGGGACTTTCGGAAATTAGGGTACCTTACTTTTGGGGTTATAATAAGGATCCTACTATTCAGGGTACTATATTAGGGTCCCCTATTTTCGGAAACCCCCATGTGGCTTTAGGCTTTAGGGCTTCTTGGGGGGGCTACGGGGTTTAGAGTTTAGGGGTTTGGTTAGGGGTTTAGGGATTTAGGGGTTTAGGGATTTAAGGTTTAGGGGTTTAGGGGGTTTAGGGGTTTGGGGGTTTAGGGGTTTAGGGGATGAGGATTCTAGAGTCTACTAGGGCTGGGGTGTAGGGCAGTTTAGGGGTTGGGGCCGACGAAAAGCCCCCACACCCTAAACGCTGCTGTGGAGAACCTCCTTCATTGCCCCAAAACCTTAAACCCTAAAGCCCCTAAACCCCAAAACCTAAAGCCCAAAAAACCTTTATGCCCTAACGTTCCCATGATAATCTTCCTGTCCAAAGCCTCACTCTGTGGCCTCCGGGCTTTTAGGGTTTAGGGTATCCGCCCGTGTCTCTACGACTTCGGGTTACCCACCGTATACACCCTAAACCCCCAAACCCTTACCGGCAGTCTTCATGGCAGTTCCTTTTTTTGGGTGACCTATGAGGATTCTGAAGTAAAATAGAGAATCGGCTAAACAAAAAAAACACACCTGCAATGGAGACCCTAGGTAGCGCTTAGGTTCTGTTCAGCACATGGTTACCAATCCTATTCCCAGGGCTCCTGATTATAACTCTAGTGTAATATACCTCAAAAGCCCTATTCTAAGCTTTAAGGCCCCTACATCACCCTACAGGATCCCCTTTTAAGGTATCGGGTTGTTCAGGGTTTTGGGGTTTAGGGATGTTCAGGCCCGTGCAGCCAGTGGAAATGGAGAGAGCACGTCTGGTGGGACGGTGTTGCCGAGGGTGTTGGTGGAGGCGGCGTGATCGGTGAAGACGGGGATGGCTGATCCACCAAGGTAACATCCACCACGGGGTTCGCTGGCACAGCCGGTGGCAGGATTCGATTCAGTGGACGAGGAATCCTTTCAGATGATTGTGGATGGTAAGCACCGGAGCGCCCCCTTCCACCTTCCTCAACTGTTGAACAGCATCGAAGCAGGCGTGGAACTGAGCCTGCGTCCCACGCTGCCTGAAGATCCCCACTGAGGGATGTGTTCCATCGAACCGGGGGAGCTTGCAGTCTGCATCTCAACATGCACGAGGACACCTAAAGTATCCTCCAGGGAGCTGCCACGGGTTTGTACGAAGCTCCGCGCATCCTCCGGATCGATTCCCATATACCCAGGAGCCCACTAAGAAAAGTATCCCGTCTGAGGCTGGTGAAAGTTTTCTAGGAACCCAGACACACAAAAAGTGAAACCGGTAGAGCACTCGACGTCCTCGTGTTCGAGGCAAACCCTAAACCCCGAACCCTGAACTGCAAACTGCCCTAAATCCTAAACCCTAAACCCCAAACGATCCATGTCCAAGAGACGGAGCCCGTGTCTCTGACCCAAAGCCTCCATCATAGGGCCTTCAAGCAACTTCATAACTGGAACAAGAGCTTAGGGTTGGGGTTTTAAGGGCTTTGGGTTTAGGGTTGAGGGGTTTTGGGTTAAGGCTTGGGGTATAGTCGAGTAAATCACACAACGCGAAAGCCTTAGACCCCCAAACCCGAAATCGCTAAACACCTCACATACAACTATCTATCTATCTATCTATCTATCTATCTATCTACAACCCTTGAAGGAGTTTTGAAAGGAACTCCCACCGTAAGCCCCGAAAATCCCCAGGCCCAAGGCCTTTGGACGACGGGCCGGCAGTCCGAACCTGTCGGTGGAGAGCCGCCCGGCTTGTTCGGTTTAGGGTTCTGGGTTTAGGGTTCTGGGTTTAGGGTTCCTTTGTGGGTTCTGTTTTTGGCTCTAAAAGAGGTTACAGGTTTAGGGTTTAGGGTTCAGGGCTTAGGGTTTGGGATATACTATCAAAGAGGGTCAACTGAAGGATTCCTTCAAGATGTCTTTGAAGGGCTCATACGACGTTGTACAATATTTATAAGGCTCTACTTACGGGTTCTTTTAAGGGTTCAGTAAAGGTTCAATACATAGAAGCTTGGTGGTTTCTGGGTGGTAAAGGGTCAGAGGTTTAGGGTTTAAGGGACTTAGTAAATTGCCTATATAGCTCCACAGCGGCTTTTTGGGATGCCTAGTTGGGGAGAAGAAGGGTCTAAGGCTGAGGACCCTTAAGGTCCGCTCGGAAAGGGGTTCCTTCCTAGCTTGTCCGGATCCGACCGTCAAGGATCCACACCATGCTCCCATTTGCTGAGACCTCCATATGATTACGGCTTCGGGGCATGACTACAACACCACACTAAACCCTAAACCCTGGATGCTGTGCACGGTCCTCGGAACCCGAGGCGGTCAAAAGCCCTCCGGGCATATGCACTCGTTTGGTGCTAGTAGGATGTAGGGTTTGGCGTCAGGATTCCCGAGACCAAGGCTCATAAATTCACCGGGACTTACATGCAGACGGTTTAGGGTTTGGGGGCTTTCGGGTATCGCCCCTCCCCCGCACTCCAGCCCCCGAAGCTACCTGCACACTGGCACTCGCTGATGCACCCGCCGGATGCTCCCATGCATGCAGAGCGGCAAAAGAACCCTAAACCTTATAAAACCCTAATTGGATTAAGCGTAGGCGGCTCGGGAGTTCGGGGCCAGTGGCTGAATTCGCACCTCTTTGTTCAATTCGGCCTTACGGCTCAGGCCATGCAACGCATTATGAAAGATGCTTTTGGTATTCTGACGGTTGGCTTCACAGGGACTGCCTTACAAGTCTTCTAGAATCATGGGCCTGGGATCTCTCTGGGGAAGACAGGACCCTAAAGCCCTAGACACTATCCCGATCAACGAGGCTGCGTGCGAGAGGAGCATGTGTCTCGTCTGCTTTCCTAAACCCCCACTTGCCTTATTACATGGCGGTTTCGACGGGTGCCAATCTGAACAGGGACACCTCGGTGCTTTTGGAATAGCGGCATCCACTGCGTGAATCTGGGGCAGAGACCGGGAAGCTTTGAGCCAGAGTTGCGCACGCGAAGGCTGAGGGTTTACGGCATGGCAGCTTGATCACGAAGTCCTCTGCCCGAAGAAAAATCCCAAATTCCCAAAGAGGAAACCACAAGAAGGATCCCTACCACCAACCCTGAAAGCTGAAATAATTGCAACCCTTTAAAGCCGCCAACCCCCAACAGCAACCCCACACAAACCCCATCAACAGCTGTTGCATTGGAAGACTTATCCACCAGAAGGCCATGTGGCCATTTCAACTTTTACGTTTTTTAGGGGATTTAGGGTTTAGGGTTTAGGTCGGAACATGCACATGACCTTTGACTCGTGCCTTGTCTTGTTCTTGTGACGATCACTGCTATCATTGTTGTTGCTACGCCTACTCCTCTTGTCAATGACATGTGGTTGATGACTGCGGGCTATGCTAAATACTAATTGCAACAGCAAGTTGCCATCACGACATGATCCCTCACAAAATGATTGATCTCTAAACACAAATTCATGCAGACCCCAACATTAATACCTGCCTTGCCCAGGAGCTTAGAACGCATCCGAATAATAAGGTCCTGACCAGGGTCCACGCCAACGACTCAGATGCCGAAACAGGGGCGGGGGCAGTACTTAACTTACTTTACCTACGCTTTAAAAGTGCCAAGATGAAGAGCCAGAACCCTAAGCTAAGGATGCAGGTGCCGGTGTCAAGATTCAGGGCCTCAGCGCAAACTTCCGGATTAAGCTCCATCTAAAACTCAGAGTTTGTACGCCAAGTAGGGGGCAAAGCACTGTGCCAAAATCGAGGGATTTTACATGGATTTACGGTTCACTGCGTCCTTTGCTCTAACCCGAAACCGTGCTTTACAGGACAGGTTTGGTGGCTTCGGACCTCAAAACGGTGTCTGCTGCATCCTTTTGCAAAATGTCCGGGCTCTGTTGCCTTGGTAGGTTGAGACTTCGCCTAATATGAGGGGCTTCATCATCGGCAGGGGGTTTTGGGGCAGATCTACACATACATAATATAAGAAGAAACCCCAAAAGAGTATTGGTGGTAGTTACTTCAGCCCCTGTTCTAGCTTTGGAGGCTCAGGGGTTCGGCGTTTAGGATTTAGGGGGTGACACCTTGGCATCTTTGGCTTGAACTTTGGCGCCCCGCCTGGACATCATATGCTGAAGTTGAGACGAAATCTGCTTCTGGCCCTTGTGGCTTAGGGTTTAGGGTGCTGAACTTCTGCTTGCATTCCCGTCAGGAGCACTTGCGGTCGGAGTTGCGTTGGGCACTGAGCCACGGTGCTTGGGAGGTTGAACTCGCCTCATCGTTCACGCTAGGGCTAAGGGTTTAGAGCTTGAGTTTGTGCCTTTGCCCCCGATTTGGCCTCTCAAGGAGGATGCGTGGGGCTAAAACCCCTGCACAAAGCATGGCCATCGCTTAGCAACGCAGTATGAGAGGTAAATGGACCTCTGAGAACCTATAAGCAAGTTGGTGTGTGTCGTGGTGGTGGAGTTTCAGCCGAGGAGCCGAGCCACGTTTAAGAAGGGGGTGTCGTGTAGTCGCACTCGCATCACAAAGCCCCAAACCCCAAGCCCTGAGCTCGAACTGCCTAAATCCCAAGACGAAGACCCAACCCCCCCCCACCCTAAAGCCCGAACTCCGGAGACCTTAAGTCCCAAAACAAGGACCCCCAAACCCCCTAAAAACCCCCCAAAACCCCGAAGCTCTCTTTGCTGTCCATGCGGACCGCGCGCCTCGCGCTGAGGGTGAGAGGAGCACTTAAGGGGGCCTTGCGGCTCCCCCACTCATCCGGAGCAACTTCCGGGGCCGGGAGTCGAACTGGTCTAAGGGTTCCTGCACGGCTTCCTTCTGGGCTCCGGTAAGGGCTCTATAGAGGTCTTAAGGGCTCCTTCAAGGCTTCTGGATTCTGGACGGCTCCCTTAAGGGTTCTGTCAAAGGTAATTCTAAGGATTGCGTAAAGGCCTGGTGCTTTCTGGGTGGGACTGAAAGGATCAAGGGACTCAGTAAATGGACTCTTCAATAAGGGTTCCTTTAAGGGTCCCTTGAAGGGCTTCTCGTTTTTCTTCAGGTGACTGAGTAAGTAGTTTTATCGGTGAAGTGGCTCTTAGATAGTTGCCAATCAAGACACTTATAACCCGACGCTGCTTGCTAAGTATCCTGATCCTCCAAGTAAGTGAACCCTAAACGCGAAACCCGAAGTTCAAGTGTTTAGCGCGTTAACGTCGGTCCAGGGTTCGTGGTTACGGTTTCTAATCGTCAGGGTGGATGTTGCTTAACTACTTTCTTCAGGGCTTCAGGTGCTAAGGGCTTCAGGCCGCGAGGAGGAGGAGGAGGAGCGCATTCTATCCTCGTTGAGGTGAAGATGATATGTTGCAACAGCTGCAGCAGCCACGACTCAGAACAATGATGCGATTCGATTTCTACTACTGTTACCATTACAATAAATCTTTCACCAAGACCCTAAACCCTATCCCATTTCCGGCCCCAGGCTGTCTCATCGCTGCGTAGCGAAGCGTGAGACTCCCAAACTCTCCGATGGCCATGCGAAGTTCCTAAACTGCTATGGTCCCGGTGTTTAGGGGTTTTGGGCTTTAGGGTTTAGGGGTTTAGGGGTTCAGGGGTTTAGGGGTTTAGGGTTGTGGCGCCCTTAATCATTGGAATAGTTTTTTTGGCGGGGGATTCCTGTCAGAACAATAAGGAACCTCAGCGAATATTGGTAATTCTTCAAGGGCCCCAACAGAACATGACCTACAGGTAGGTAAATCAAACCCTATGGACCCTAAAACCCTAACTAACATCCTACCTCGGAAAGCATACGACCCTCGGGTTCACCCGCCAGGCCTAGGATTCATAAAGCTTTCCCAGAATGCCTAGGGTGTCGGCATCCTGAATCAGAAGGAAGAATCTACCCATAGGCCCCTAAGTAGTTGCTTTTTGGGGATTACCTTAAGGATTCTAAATATAAACCACAAAAAAGAACTGCTTAGGGGCCTATGGGTGATGCTCCTAAATCCTAAGCTGCAGATGTGTGTTGGGGTCTACGCAGGCTTTCGAATGAGCGAAAAATGAAGTGAAGCTCCAACCACATCGCCACCCTACCGAAACAAAGCTTCACAGACCCCGCACCCTTAACCCTAAGCCCCGAAACCCTAAACTAGACCCCCGAACCCTGAACCCAAAGGCGCACGGAGAGTTGGGGCTCTAGGCCTCAAGGAGTGCACGCGTTGCTAACAAAATCCGAAAGTCAGGGCGTTTCGGGCTTCGGGGGGCTTAGGGTATAGAGGGTTAGGGTTTAGGGTTTAAGGTTTAGGGATTAGGGATCAGGGTTCAGGGTTTAGGGTATAGGGGTTATAGGTGTAGGGTTCAGGGTTTCGGGCTTCGGGGGTAAATAGTGTCTCTTTTCAGGAGCTTGCTGTATGGCTTCATTCAAGGGCCCCTAATTTATGGGTTTTTCTGTTGCGGCGTGCTTTTGAGGCATCCTTTCAGGGGCTTTGGCGCGTGGTACATTTTTTTTGGTAGGACCCCTATAAATCCCATACTTTGGGTTTTGGTAGGTTAAGGTATCGTCTACGGCAGAGGTCTGACTAATTGGTATCAATGTCCCCCGAGACTGTCTCTATACCTATACTACACTATACTTCAAAACCTGGTCTAAGTCTTAAGGCCCTATGCTAGGGCTCATGGTCTAGGGTCGTTTGGGACGGGGCCCTGACTTCTTTGGGCAACGTGCATCGTGAGGACATCTGCAGGGCACAGCGCCCAGTCCGAAGCAGAGGCGCTCTGCTTAAGGCCAGGAGCTGAGGCTTGAATATACGAACCCTAAACCCTAAAAGCCCCTAAACCCTAAACCCTATAAACCCTATATTGCTAGGCACCCGTACAGTCACCCTTGGAAGAAACCCTTCAAGGAATCCTGGGAGGTGTTTAGGTGCTGAAGGAACAGGGGATAGGAACGACCCTGCGCCTCACTCAGCCTTGCTGGCCTGCGCCGAGGGGTGTTGCAAGGGGAAGAGTGCTCCATGAGATTGACCAGGTCTTCCGGATATAGGGTGTTGTTGCAAACGGTACGAGGGCATTAGGGTAGTGAGGGGTCAGAAGAGTACAGAGGGTAGTCAGAGTAATTAGTCGGGTTCGGGCTTTCGGGGTGCGATGAAGGCATTTTGGCGTGCATTGCGTTGCTTAGGGTCCGGGCTTTGGGGTGTTAGGGTTAGGGTGTCGGGGCTTTGAGTAAGGCTTGTTTTGGTGAGGCTCTTCTTTTGCTTCATGGGGCTTCATCGCTCCGTGGGGTTAGAAGAAGAGCTGCTTCAGTTCTTTGCCTGGTTGCGGCTCTGAAAGGGCATGGACAAGCAAGGAGTTCTTCGGGATTTACGTGTCTGGATATGGCTCTGTATATTTTTGGACCACCGAACCCTGACAGGCTTGAATATCCTAAAACACAATACCCTTCAGATGTAAAGCCCGAAGCCCCGAAGCCTGAATCCTACATCCTACACCCTTAAGGACTTTAAGAGACCCTTGAAGAACCCGTATAACTCATCACAGGACACTAAACCCTGCCCGCTGCCAGGCCGTCTGCCCGCCTTCTCTTTCTCTTTCTTCTCGGCCTGCGATGTGATGAAGGTGCAGTGTAAGAAGTTTGTGGCCTTTACACCCCGAGCTAAACCCTAAACGCTAAACCCCTAAACCCCTCAACCCTAAACCCCAAAACCCCAAAACCCCTCAACCCTGAACCCCAAAACCCCTCAACCCTGAACCCCATGAGCGCCAAACCTCAAGCCACGCAGTTACCCTGGAAAGACTAACTCTGACCCTCAAACCCTGAAAACCCACACCTTCTCGCTCCCCAGAGCACGATATACTATACTACATACCATATTACATACAGCGCTATGTACTCTATATATATATATATATTATATATATATATGTATATTAATATATCCACACTATGATATTATATACTACTACGTAGTGATACTTAGTAATATAGTATATCATTAGACGTGGAAGCTCCGTGGGTTTCAGGCTTTGAGGTCTGTGCGCAGAAGGCCTGAGGATCTGTGGATTTCAGGCACCGGCTCGGGTTTTGGCTTTTGGGTTTTTAGGGCTTCAGGGTTTTAGGGCTTATAGAGTTTAGGGTTTCAGGATTTCGGATACAGGGCTTTAGAGTTTAAGACTTCAGGTGTTCGGTTACAGGGCTTTAGAGCTGAGGGTTTCAGGGAGGACTTGGGCCTCAGGTCTTACGCCTTACAGCGTTGAAGTGTAGATGTTTTATGATTTTTCGCGCCGCAAAGCGCCTCACACTAGCGCCTACTTTCGCCGGTCAGCGGTATACTACTTTGCTGTCGCGCTGTCGCTAGCTGACCTTAACTTCACCTACCAAGCAGGCGCAACTTCGAATTGCTGTCGCCAGATGACCTTAGCCTGCCAGACTCAGACTCTCAGCACGAAGCACCTGAAACCCACAACAAGCACTAAACCCTTCATTGACAAATTCTAACCCTTCCAAAATCGAGCTCGGCCTCATGACTGCTAAGAGCCTATTTACAGGCTGCCCGATGAGCGATTCGACCATTCTGTGGCTCCCAGCCCCACGAAGTAGCCACTAAACCCCTACCCCTAACACCCTATAAACCCTAAAGGCCTGAACCCCAAAACCCTAAGCCGTAAAAGCCATCCTTTTACTTACCTTCATAACATACGCTGCAGTGGCCTTCCGCAGACCCCTCTCTGTCTCGGCCTGCACCGCGTCCTCTTGCGAAGGCCCCAGGTCCCACTGCTATGTATTCTACTTTTTTAGGGTTTAGGGTTTAGTTGTTTCTTTTGCTGCTTTTTTGTTGAAGCGGGGGTGGTCGTTTAGGCTTTAAGATGTAAATATGGCATTGGGGTACAATCCTGGTGTCTGGCCACCGTAGACCCCAATCCTACAATCCGCAGAATCCTATCACCCCCTCCAACTCCTTGACTCCTGGCAAACCCTTTAAACCAGGACCCTCCAAGTACCCTCAAATAGGGATAAAGGGTCCCAAATTAAGGGTATTTAGGGTCTAATAGAGGGTAGATGGAGGGTCTAGGAAGGAAGCCCTTTCGGGTTTGCAGACCCTCTGGGATCCTAATCTGAGTCGGATCGAGCGTACGAGCTCAAGCAATAGCTGAGGTTGTCGAAACCGTTCGGGCTTGGCTTGAAGGGATCTTGGGGTTAATGTAGGGGGTTAATGTAGGGGCCTTAAATAATT
>CAJNJA010009361.1:0-14843 GCA_905231915.1 Symbiodinium necroappetens | reverse complement strand
TAAAAATTGATTTTTTACGCAAACGATTCATAATATATTCATATAGAGCATCACAAGAAACATTGTAAGTAATCTAGTAAGCCGCTAGCAAATTAAACCGTAACAGCGACTAATTTGATGAAATCTGGAAGGCTGGAACCCGAAATTTGCCTAAAAACGACTAATTTGATGAGGTCTGGAAAGCTGGAACCCGAAATTTGCCTAAAGACGGCTGGAACCCGAAATTTGCCAAGATGCCTAAAAACAAAAAAAATTTGATGAGGTCTGGCCAGGGACCCGAAATTTGCCTAAAAACCGGCCTAAAACGACAAATTTGATGAGGTCTGGCCAGGGACCCGAAATTTGCCTCAAAACCGGCCTAAAACGACAAATTTGATGAGGTCTGGCCAGGGACCCGAAATTATTTGCCTACAAACCGGCCTTAAACGACAATTTTGATGAGGTCTGGCCAGCGGCCTTAAACGACAATTTTGATGAGGTCTGGCCAGGATCAAGCGGCCTTAAACGACAATTGATATTAACGTTTAAATATACAGATGATAAAGAGGTTTACGGCAGTTCTGAAGTGTCCAACTTGAGACGAGATTTTGGGTTCATTCCTGAGTTTTAGGGTTTAGGGTTACGTTTAGGGTTTGGGGTTTAGGGTTTAGGGTTAAGTTTAGGGTTTGGGGTTTGCGGTTTAGGCTTTAGGGTTTAGGGCTTTAGGGTTTAGGGTTTAGGCTTTTGGGCTTCAGGGTTTGGGGCTTTAGGGTTTTGTGCTTTAGGGTTTAGCGCTTTTATCTCTGTGTGGTCAAGGTTGCAGGGTTTTATGGTTCAAAGGGTTTAGGGTTTCTCGTTGTAAGTTTGTTACAGGAGTGCCTTATGCAGAGCCACGCTTACTTGGTTCTCCAAAGCCAAAACTCTGCTGCCACCTGAAGATAATTTCTAGATCTGAGGCGTCCTGCGGAAAGTTATCATCGGCCGTGAGATGACCACATTGTATGCTTATAATGCCAGGCAACACCAAATCCCACGGTAGCCGCTATAGTACCTCTTCAAGTAACCCCCTGAAAGGAAGCCTAGAGAACAGGCCCTTAATCTAAAACGCCGTAAGCCCTAAACCCCTAAACGCGGTTTGGACAGGCCGCAGACAATGCGTATCGACGAATGCACAGATGCCCTCCGTAACGCGTGCGACGAGGCGCTTCCATGCAATCCGATGGTGACGCATGTGCTATCCCTCGATTTCAATGGAGTGGTGAACCGAGACGAGCAAGCGTCGATCAACCTGTTCAAGACGCTCAGCACTCAGCCGACTGTATTCACGCTGATTCTTTCTAAGTGCTCCACGGAGAGGCTCATCGCTGACTCTGTAACTTACATTGAACGCGTGGTGACACGGGCGAATTACTTGGTACGTCCCATTGCGCTGCTTTACTGCCGTAATGCTCTTGGTCGCCACGGGAAAGCCACCAAGCTTTACTCCATTGTTGGTTCCTTTGCCCCGAACACGCCGATCTCGCACTTCGACGATCGTCGCCCTAAACCCCTAACCCCTAAGCCCCTAAACCCCTAAACCCCTAACTCCTAAACCCCTAAACCCCTAAACCCCTAACCCCTAAATCCCGAAACCCCTAAACTCCTAAGCCCCTAAACCCCAAAGCCTACTTTGTTAAGCCCCCCATATCACACCCTAAACCCTAAACCCTCCACGTCTTGCCGGCGCTGGAGGTCCAAGGCGAGGTCATCGGCGAAGCGATGCTGGCGCGGGGTTTCGGTGTTTGGGCTTTAGGGGTTTAGGGCTTTAAGGGTTTAGGGCCTTAGGGCTTTAGGGGTTTGAGGTTTAGGGTTTGGGGTTTGGGCTTTAATTAGGGGTTTAGGGGTTTGGGGGGTTTAGGGCTTCCGGGGTTTAGGGCCTTAGGTTTTTTTTTTTTTTCAGGGGTCTAGGTATGCAGTAGGGTAGGATTCAGTTTGTGCCTGGAACCCCATTACGGTCCAGGTTCTGGGCTGCCTCGCATAATCAGGGCTCGGAATACTTAGTTAGTTAGGAATACTATTCCCTAGGCTTCCATAATTGCTCAAGTATGATACAGTATATCGAGACCTGATTCTACTCCAATAAGGACCGTATATTGAATGTTGAGGGTTCCGTCTTATGAAGCCCCCGGCAATATCCCTCAAAGATGTGGGTCGGCAGAGTTATAGGTACTTGGAGGTTCATGGGTAGTTATAAGTGGGGTTACTAAGTAGGGTAACTGTGCTTACAAACCATGTTAGGGGACTTATAACCCCACTTATGAGTACCCATGAACCTCTAAGTAGGCTTTCGAGAAGAGGTGTTTGAATATGGCTCCGGGCACAGGGTTCAGTGTTTAGGGTTCGGGGTGAAGGGTCTTCTCGGGAGGTTGTTTGGGAAGAAGGCCCATGACAAGTAGTAGTGTAGGCATGAGCAATGGCAAGAGCCCAGGCATTCAGAGCCATAGAGTACGTAGCCATAATCGTTGCGTATTGTATCCTCTCTCCGATGAGCAGGTGAAGACCCTTGATTCCGTCGTTCCTTATGTGCAGATGAACATGAAGACGCTGAGAGGGGGCCTGAACCAGACGGGACGGATCCCGCCAATGTCACGATAATGCTGCTGGCAGCAGGTCCTTCACGTCCTGACATACTAGGCATCTTGTCGTCGACTGGACACACATCAGCCAACGCCATCGGGGCTTCCACAAGGGGCTCAAGGTAGTTGCAGTGGAAGGAAGGACGAGATCTTCGATCGCTACAATGAGGTGCTGGGCCTATCGCACCGGCTTATTGATGGCAAGATCGTGCTATTCCCCGTGAACCTCGACGTGGTGATCTCTGTGTACAGGAGCGGGTTCACGTTATAGGGGGCTTAAGGCTTATTTTTGCAGACCCTCATCCCGTCCAGGAGTTTAGTGCCCCCGAAAAGGAAGGTAGATCCGCCCGTGCGTGCAGCTCAGGCTACATGAACCTGAACCCCCCAAACAAAAGCGGGCTCTAGGAGGTTCTAGGTATCCTTTGTAGTTTGGGTTTCCCTATCCAGCTGAACAGTAAGTAGGACATATGGGGAGTTTCAAAAAAGGCTTATAACATTCTGTAGCAAGCTTTAACAGCCCTTCTACGACCCCTTCTACGACCCTTCTAAGACGCTTATGACGTAAAAAACCCATGGAGGACGACCCTCCTACACGCTAAACCAAGAAAGCCAGACATCCGAACTCCTAACGGTTGATGAGATAAATCCTGCATTACCCATAATAAGAAATATACCATAATTCCCATAGTTTAGGGTCCTGAAGGTAATGCAGGATTTGTGTCACCTACAGAATCTCTGAATTCTGAAAGCCCTAAACCCCCCTTGAGCCCGACTCCAGACGTTAAGTCATGAACCCCTAACCCCTAACATGGGGGCCTAAATATTTACCAACACTAGTTTATGAGGGTTCCTTATTCTATTTATAGTATAATGGACCCCAACACCCAATTCTAATGATGAAAGGCCCTATAATAAGCCCTTTAACACAGACCCTCACTTCGAAGGCCCAAACCCTAAACCCGAAACCCTAACAGGCCCAAAACCAGAAGAAAAAACATACATACAGGCACAAAAACCGAAAAAAAAAAAAAACACACATAACGGATTTGCCCTCAGGGTCTCCGGGGCTACAAGCGTCTGCGACTCAGGGACTTTTCGCCGTGCGGGAAACCGGCGGGTTCCTCTTTGAGGGTTCCTTTAACGGTTTAAAATAGGGGTTTAGGGAACCCTCAATTTTGAATCTGAACCCTTAAAGTGTTCCTCTTTGAGGGTTCCTTTAAGGGTTCAAAACAGGGGTTTAGTGGGTTTAGGATTTAGGGTTATGGGGTTTAGGTCTTCCTCTTTGAGGGTTCCTTTAAGGGTTCAAAATAGGGGTTCAGGGTTAGGATTTAGGGTTAGGGGTTAGGGGTTTTAGGGGTTTAGGAAAGAAATCGTTAGCCACGATGTCAGAGCATGTGGTCAGGACCGTCTGTTTTGCAGGTTTAGGCGGTTTAGGGTTTAGGCCCATGTGAGAGCAAGAACGCATAAAAACTGTGCAGCAGTGAAGTGTGTTTTCCAAAAATCCAGACCCCATGACAGTCCCTTCTGTCAGGCTAAGGGTTTTGCTATACCTTATTTCAGCCCTTAGCTTTGCTTGCGCGATTTCTGTGACAGGCCTGGCTCCACCGCGTTGCCTTGCAGCAGGGCCGTGAGCGATATGTTTCGAGCTTGGTATTGGGAGCTTGAGGTTTAGGGCTTAGGGCTTGGAGGTTCCGTATTAGAGCTGTAGTTTTTAATGTCCCAAAAAACCTATTCTAAGGATTAAGGCCCCTGAACAAGGCCCTATATTAGAGTTCAGGGCTTAGGATTTTTCAGCGTTTGAGGTTTGGGCTTCAGGGTTAGGTATTGTGCGGGCTTAAGGTATATTCGGTATTCTACGTGTGTATGATCTAGTTACTTAGTTAGCTTGTGCAGTGTGCCCTAAACCCTAAACCCTTAATTGTTTCGGGTATGGTTTGCTAAGGGCTTGGGGTTTGGCTTCTACGGATCTCGGGTGTAGTTGTTCGGGTATGGTATTCTAGGCGTTTAAGGTTAATAGGCTTTAGGGTTTGGGGCTGTCTCAGCATTTGGGGAGTCTTTTTTGGGGTTTGACTGTCTCCCGGTTTTGGCCATTATTTTGTTTAAGGGTTTGGCTTTCCGAGTGCTTAATACACATTTAAGGCTTAGGCTTCATGAGACTTGCTTTTCAGGCGTTTAGGGTTTGGGTGTTGGGGTTGGCCTTCTTGACGGCTTAGGGTATTCCAAGGTTCGGTGTTTTCAGCATTTAGGGTTGATACACGGTTACAGGAATTCGTGCAGCGAGGGTTTGAGGGCAGGGCAGAGGGTTGCAGCGCGGCAGCATCCAGCACGTTAATCACCCAGTTTTTATATTAAGTCAGACACCCTACATAATAGTAGCACTCGTCGATGATAGTTCCCTAAACCCTACACTTTAAACCCTTAACCCTAAAGTTGCGGAGTCTACGCTGGACAGGGTTTAGGGCTTGAGGCGTAGGGTTCTCGTGGGTCTCATGTTGCTGCACCAGGTTGCGAGGATTCTCGAAATTTAGAAATACCTCCCTTGTCTCCCTCCGTCCTTTCCTTTCTCTTGCTCTTTAATCTCCCCATGAATGTGTCAAACTCCACAGTACGCACTTGACAGCTTACTTTTCCTTGAATCTGCAGCCATCACTGAGCACGAACTTAGCCCGACCAGCGACCCAACAACAAGGTCGATCCAGCGACGGGCATGGGAGTCTTTACGACTGCAGCGCTGAAGCGACAGGACGCTGTTTCCCAACATTTCGCGTACGGTGTCCCTGGCGCGGTCTTTTGTGGTCTGCTGCTAGTCTGGTGTGGTCTGGCGCAGTGTGGCGTGGTGAGGTGTGGCGTGGTGTGGTGTGTCGTCATCATCATCACCGACACCATAATCACAAAAACAATCATCGTCACCATCCTCCTCCAACTCAACCTCATCATCATCGTCACCCTAGCCACCATCATCATCCCAGCATCATTACCACCACGATCATCTGCTTCTTCATCACCATCATCATCATCATAATGGTGTTGTTGCTATAGCTGTTGCTGCTGTTGATGTTGGTTGTTGTCATATTGACTGTTGCTGTTGTTGTGGTTGTTGCTGCTGCTCTTGTTCTTGTTATTCCTGGTTGTTTTTGCTATTGTTATTGTTATTGGCTTTGCTGGTGTTGCTGTTGTTGCTGTCCTGGTTGTTACCACATTTGCTGCTGTTGTTGTTGTTGATGATGTTGTTGTTGCTGCTGGTGTTGCTGCTGTTGCTGTTGATGCTGCAATTTCCAGTGCTTCTTGTCTTGATATTATCATTGTTAGTATCATTGCTATTATCATTGTCTTTATAATTATTGTTGTTGTCATTGTCATTGTTTTCGTGAATAATGTTGTTGTTGTTGTTGGTGGTGGTGGTGGTGGTGGCGGTGGTGGCGGTGGCGGTGGCGGTGGTGGTGGTGGTGCTGCTGCTGCTGCTGCTGCTGCTGGTGCTGATGCTGGTGCTGGTGCTGGTGTTGCTTGTGTTGGTACGTAGTGATGCTAGTTTTTGCAGTAGCAGGCAGTACTAGCAGCAGTAGCTGCGGCGGTTCCAGTGGCCGCAGTACCAGTATAAACAGCGGCAGTAGCAGTAGAAGCAGGAGCTGAATCGCTGAATCTTAAAGCCGAAACCATGAACCCTAAACCCGACTAAGAATCCGACATCCAGCCGTAACACTGGTCTCGTTTGGCGTCTCGGAGAGGCCTGCAAGAATCAATGTTCGTGAATTTACATGTACATTCCTCGCGCCGCGCCTTGTTATTCCCATCCTATGGTTTGGTTTAGGGTCGTTTAGGATGTGTATAGTCTGAACTAATGCCAGGTTACAGAGAGTCCGAAGGAGGAAAACACGAATCCACAACTCCCTGAACCCGAAAACCTAACCCTCAAACCTGAACCCCAAAGCCTAAAACCCTTGAGCCCTCCTTACTGGAAGCCAACCGAGTCTCTGATCGCTTGTGGCTCTGGGCTATAAAATTTCCCAAATCCAAAGAGTGTTTAGGGTTTGGGGTTCAACCGTAACCCCCGGACAAACCCTACACCCCTGAACCCTAAGACCACCCCAGACATAAACCCCCTAATCCGCCCAGACTTTAAGCTGAACCTTAAAAAACCACTGTAACCCCTTCTCCCATGTATAAAAAACACCTCTAGTGAAAAAAAACGCGTTGGGGGGCAAATCCGGACGAAATCATCGCCGCCCTGCAACGCCTAATTTGCATCAGGGGGGTTCAGGAGCAAGAGTAAGAGCGGGTAAAACAGCAAACGCAGGAGCAAGAGCAGGAGACGCAACAGGAGCCGGAGCATTAGCTGGCGCAGGAGCACGAGCCAGAGCCGGAGCCAGATCAGGATCCCCAACGCCTGACAGTAGAGATAAAACCACGCCCTAATAATAAAAGCCTTTCAGAATTGTTGGAGTGGAGGGGGGGCCCCTTGGGGGTGGGATTAAACCCCTCTACAAACCTATACATGCTAAAACCTTAAAAGCACGTGTAATGGATTGGCCCAGCCTCCATCTGGCTGCCCTCGGCCGTCGCAGGCAGAGTCGGAAGCCCTTCCTGAGGTGTTCAAGGAGCTTGGGGGCTATAATTAAAGGAAACTACAGGTGGGGAGTTTAGGGTATGTAGGGCTTCTATCAGGCTTCTATATAAGGTATATAGGCCTTCTATGAGGCTCCTATAACGGTAACTGTCCTAGATATAACCACCCTAAATCTATGAACACTCTGTAGGCCCTAAACCCCTCAAGCCCGTATTATTGAGCCCTAAACCCTATAAGGCACCCATATCAAATTGGCCCAGCAGCCTGCTGGCTGGGCTCAGCCGCCGAAGGCAGAGGCGGCTCTTCCTAGGTGGTTGTTGAAGAGTTTCGGGCTGTATAGGGGTCCAAGAACCTGAAGCAAGCAGCACACAAACAAGAGCCCAGTGACCTGCATGTTAGATAGTGCCTTATTGTTCCTGAACCTTATAAAGATCTTAAAGCACCCACCAGCCAATATGAGGGAGGTGTTGAATACCAACCACGGCTTCAGCGTTTACAGTTGGGCGTAGTTCTGTGCGAGGTGCCTTGGGTGTATGTAGTAACTGTTGATGCCCCTACAACATCGTGCGAATGCTATGTCTTGCTGTCCACTTCCCCCCAACCCCTTAATTCAATGTTGCATCCCCATGGGGTCATGCAAGATTTTGGGCATTCGCACAGGCCCTTGTTTTAGCCCTGCCTCTCATGAAACAATCTCCAGGAGACTTCTTTGAGGTTGACACTTGTCAGAAACATTGTATATAGATTCTCTTAAACCCCTGGTGTCCCATTAACTTACCTAGTAACCTTCCAGAACTGAACTTGCAACTCCAACCCCCCAACCAAAACCACCGTCTCAATTCTTGGTAAGACACATGCATACATGTGTACATATATGTATATATACATATATGTAGATATGTGCATGTACATGTATGAGTGTGTGCACGTGAAAAAATACGCATGTTGCATACACAACTTATTTACTTATTTGTTAACATTATTGTACTCATATCATGACACATAAAGAAGACAGCAAGAAGGTCGCAGATATCACAGCCAAGGCTCCATGGGGCAGGTACCTCGGGCTTGTCTTTGGGGTTGTAGGTAGGGCTTCGGGCGATTAGGGGTGTAGGGCTCAGGGTTCAGGGTTCCGGGCTTATAGTTGGGGATGAGAGCATGAGAGGTCGGCCGTTTAGGCCTGAGGACTTAGGGGGGGGTACACTAAGGGTTCTTTCAGTGACATGCTCTCAGGCTCAATTTTTACTTACTCCTAGCCTCGAGTATGACCTCGAACGCCAAAACCCCAGGATACACCTACGAACGACACTCAAGAACCGACCAAAGCTTCTAGAACAAACCTAGACACAAGCCTGCATTTACACCTATGCCTGAGACGAGAACCTGAAATAGCCCCTCAGAACCCGGGATGCAACCTATGCCTGAGGGCCCAAAATCCTCGAGAAAGGCCCCTTAGCTATGCTTAGAAACACGCGCAGTTCGCCTAAGCAGCTGGGAGCCCCACGGAGGGATTCTTGGATCGCTCTTTCGAGCTCTTCTGCACCGCTGTCCTCGAAGGAGGTCTGTACGGTTGAGGGCTTAATGCAGGTCAGCGAGGGGGTAGGACCATATACAGAGCTTTAGCACGCTTATTCAAAGCGTTTGAGGCTGAGGGTCCAAGGCCCTGACCAAAGTCTTTGGTTTGTGCGGCTTCATCTCTTCATTTAATCCTGAGGGTGGCGGGCCAGCGGGCCGGCCGGCTGCGGAGCTTGATTCCACTCATCTTGCGTGGGGCGTACGGTGCTTGGGGTTGAGGGTGTTCAGGGAACTTGAGATGTAAGGTCTTCATGGTTTTAGCAGGGCTTCAGACCCGGAAACCCTAAACCCCAATGCCCGAAACCCCAAAACACTACACTGAACTCTAAACCCTAAAGTTAAACCATGGGTAATTGAAAACTGGCTTTAAAACTAGGTCCTATAGGAGCCGCAGATGCGGGGCTCTCGATCTGGATACCTTTATAATTAGACATAACCGGGATCCACTAAGGGTTACAATAAGGTTAATCATAACGGCGTAGCAGAGGGGCCTGAACAATTGCAACATGGTTTCGGGGTATATTCTAGTATAGGGGTATATTCTAGTGCAGTTGTGATATTGCCAACTAAAAATTTTCTGAACCGCGGGTAAACTACCGCCCCGAATCTACCGTTTTATGGCCTTCTACGATTCCTTATTTTTAATTATGAACTCCTCATATAAACCCGACAAAGGTAGGATATTTGGGGCTAAGGTATACTATTAATGATATGGATGTCCACCCGAACCCAACATCTCTCAACGTTAGACCCCCGTAGCTTGTGCCACACTGCTTGGCAAATGAAACCCGATTTCTTTGAAAACCCTACAAAGCCCTAAGCAACCAAACACCAGCGAAAAAGCCCTAGCCCTAACTAACCCCTATAAGGCACCCGTGTCAAATTGGCCCAGCAGCCTTTTGGCTGGGCTCATCCGCCGAAGGCAGAGGTGGCTCTTCCTTGTTGTTTGTTGGAGAGTTTCGGGCTGTATACGGGTTCAAGAGCTTGAAGTAAACAGCACACAAACAAGAGCCCAGCGACCTACATGTTAAAAAGTGCCTTATTGTTCCTGAACCTTACAAAGATCTTAAAGCACCCACCAGCCAATCACCCACTGTACAGGTAGCTGGGCCATGAGGGAGGTGTTGAACACCAACCAGGGCTTCAGCCTTTACGGTTGGCCATAGTTCTGCGCGGCGTGCAGTGAGCCTGGGTGTATGTAAGAACTGTTGACGCCCAAGGTCTATCATGAAAACAAAATCGTGCATATGTTCTGTTGTGGTATCCACTTCCCTCGCAACCCCTTAACTTCATGTTGCATCTCCATGGGGGGATGTAGGATTTTAGGCATTCGTGCAGGCCCTTGCTCTAGCCCCTGCGTGTCATGGAACAATCACCATTTTGAGGTTGACCCTTGTCAGAAACATGTATACAGGTTCTACTTCAACCCCTGGACGTGGAAATGCAAACTGCTGTGTCCCATGAGCTTACTAGAAACCTTCCAAAACAGAACTTGCAACACCACCCCGCAACCAAAACCACCGGCTGAATTTTTGGTACGACACATGTATATATGTGTGCATATATATAATATATATATCTATCTATATATATATATAATATACTTACACACATACATGCATACATGCATACATGCATACATACATACCTACCTGCATACATACACATATGATACATATGCATGTCTGTGCAAGTAATCCGTATGCATGTTTGCACATACAACTTATGGACGTATGGACTCATTTTACTCATATCATTACATATTACATGTCCGCAGAGCAACAAGAAGATCACAGCTATCACAGCCAAGGCTCCATGGGGCCGGTACCTCGGGATAGGCTTTGGGGTTGTAGCGATGGCAATGGTCTAGGGAGATGAGGGGTGTACGGCTCAAGGTTCGGGGCTCCGGGCTTACAGTTGGGGGATGAATGTATGAGAGGTCAGGGGTTAGGGCTGAGGATGTAGGGGTTGGCGTGTATACCATGGGCTCTTTCAGGGTTACTATGGGTTTGACAGGCTCTCCGGCTCCATATTCTTCATTCCTACTGCCAGCCTCGAGTATGCCATACCTCGAAAAACAAGAGCACACGGTCCTTGAAGGCACCACGTGGAATCAACACCTGCAGCCCCGAATTGAGAAAAATGTATGTGCCAATCCCTCAGGGCCTCATACCCGCAACAGGAGTAGGCTGAGTAGGCACTTCAAGGCATCTTTCTATGCAACAGCGTCGATGTCGTCAGAACGCCAGAGCTTGAAGCACGGTACTGCTGCATTGCCTGCCGTAATTCAAAACTCGCTGCATTCTATACTATACGGTCAGCGCCAACACCTCTAATAGCTACAAGCAGTGTTGTAAGCCCTCCCTTAAACAGTCTCTACAGCCCTGAACTATATCAGTCTTGCTGCTTCCCAAAAACGGCATAAACCGACACGGCCTGCAAATCTAAAACCGATGTGGCCAAGCACCTCTCAACCCTCTGCAGCTCTGAATCCAATCGAAACTCGCTCACTGTCAACGCCCTAAGAGATAGAACCTTTGATTTTGAAGCTCCAGCTGACATCTCAACCATTGGCAAATGCCCCGCACTAACAGCTATTACAAGGAAGTAGCGTAGGTATATTCGGGTTGTAGAGTCTCGTATTTCCTGAATACGAGACTGTTTAAAAGGGAGATTGACGCAACGTACAATCCCGTGACAGCCTGAACTCTCAACCCTAAACTTCAACCCTGAGACCCAAATCCCAAACCCCAACGTGATCCGATCAGCCGTAGCTGTAAGCTCTCCTCCATGCTTCAAGACTCTAAAGCTCTGAAAGCCAAACCCCAGGATACACCTACGAACGACACTCAAGAACCGACCAAAGCTGCTAGAACAAACCTAGACATATGCCTGAGACAAGACTTTGAGAACCTGGGATGCAACCCATGCCTGAGGACCCAAAATCCTCGAAAAAAGGCCCCATTATCTATGCTTAGAAACAGGCGAACAGCCTGGGCCCTAGAGTAAGCAGCTGTGAGCCCCACGGAGGGATTCCTGGATTGCTGTTTCGAGCTCTTCGGCACCGCTGTCCTCGACGGTTGAGGCATGTCAGTGGGGGTGTATGACGAATAAGAGAACTTTAGAACGCTTAATCCGAGGATCTGAATAAAAAAAGGGCTCAAATTTAAAGAACTTTTTTCGGGCCCGGATTGGGGGGAAGAGGAGTTTCAATTGCATGGGGAAAAAGTACCACATTTAAAGACAATAGAGGTCTCGGGTCTTTAATAGAGTCCAAAGAGCCCCAGTGGAGGTTTCTCCATGCATCAAGCCTTTTCCAATGGCTTTGTACTAGAGATTCAATACATTCCTACCAAATTATTAGAGTCCAAAGAGCCCCAAACCCAAGAGATGGTTTTCTATTAATGCCACGCACTCAATTTTAATTGTGAGGGGGGGGGAGGCCCCCCTACGTACTCTTCAGACGCTCGGATTAATCAAAGCGCTTGAGGTTGAGGGTCCAAGGTTTTGGCGAGGCTCCAAACCCTAAACCTTTACCCGAAACTCCAAACGGCTACACCAAGCCTTCAACCTCAAAACGCTTCACTGCACTAAAACCTGAGCCCTATATAAAACACTACACTGAACCCTAAAAGCTAAACCATGCATAGTTGAACATGTGGTTTAACGCTAGGGTCCTGTCGGAGCCGCAGATGCGCGGTCGTTGCGAGGGGCGTAATGATCAGAATAGGGTTCCACTACGGGTTACTAGAGAAGGGGCACCATAAGGCTTGTAATCGGGGCCCGAACCAGTATAACGGGGTTTCCAGGTATATGCTGGTATAGGGGTATATTCTAGGATAGCTATGATATTGGTAGCTAAGAAATTTCTGACCCCATATACACTACCGCGAATCTACCGTTCTGTGGTTTATTCTTTGTCTGTGAAAAGGCAAGTTATTCGGGGTTAAGGTATAGCTTCATATTATGGATCTCCCTAAAGCCTAAACTCATAGACCCTAAGCTGTGTTCCTTACGTAAGAGGTTTATGTAGAGTCTATTGGCAACGAAAAATGCCAAGCCGCCTGTACTCCTGCTTAAACCAAGTATCACCATGGAACTGAATATGTCTGGTAGGGAGGGTTCAGGGTATAGGCGGATACGACTGCCTATAAGCAATAGCGGGGCGCCATAATGAGTAGAATAGGATTGAGAAGTATGTTACTCTCTATTCAGACCTCTGTATTACTTATGTTCCTTCAAGTCTGCAGTCTCTGATGCTCAGGGTGTCCTCCTCATCGTCGCTCACGATGATGACAACATCCTAGTAGAGCTGCACAGTTTCAGAGTGTCGAGTACTAGTTTTGGGCTGGGCAGGATCCTGGGAGGAGAACCCTAAGCCCTGAACCCGAGAGAACACAGCCCTTAACCGCTGACAAACCCTGGCCCTGCGAGCCTGAAGCCCCAAAACCTCATCAAGACAAACTGAAGCGTGGCATCTTGTAACCCTTGAGGCTTAACCTTATTGGCGAGCTGTTCTGATGCACCCTCTGCAGGACCTTCATTGGAAATGCAGGGGGATCCTCAGTGCTTTTTAGATTAGGGTCTATTAGGATTAGGATGTTTAGAGATTCAAGGCTGAGGGCTCAGGCTTGAGGTTTAAGGGCCAAGTAGCCTATAGAGTTTTTTCAGTCTATCGGGCTGAGGTCGTGGGGCTAAACTGTGGGAAATCTCCAAGCCCTAGCCCTTAGATGTGGAGGGCAGCATGACGCGATTCAACTATCCTAGTTCACTCTGCTGCAGACCTCTTGTGTTGCCGAAGCACACCCCTTGCGATAACCTTCTTTTATCCTTATCGTGTCCAAATGGTAACCTTAGGGTAGTGGTATGAGACCCTCAGAGTCACTAACCTTTGACTGCAAGAGAGGGCAGAGGTGGTGGTGCTAGTGGTGATGGCGCGAGGAGGACTACGCTGGCTGCTGTCGCCGCTTCGAAAACCTTCGTCGATACTGCTCACGCTGCTTCCGAGACTCTGCTTTGTTCAAAGCGCCCCACAGGTGGGATGAAGGTACGTAGAGGGATTCTGCAATAAGGGTTTGTGTAGAAGGGATCCGTTTTTCCACCTACCTTCCTGCCACCCTTTGGAGACTCCGGAGTACTAGTATTCTTGAACGCTTCTGACGCCGCCCTGTTGCTATAATCATCATTGTTGGTATTATCTATCATGCAATACCGTTTGTTCTGTTTAATGGCTCTTTTCTCTCTTATTGATTGTTAGGTAGCTATTGACTACTTCTTGCTATCGTCGTCTCTGAGCTAGCTCTCGCTTTTGAAGGGATGCTCCGTCCGCTATGTGTTGCGTTTGCCTTATGTAGGACCTTCAGAATTAGAGCGGAGGTTGGTTCTATTTTAATACTCCAATTGTAACAGGGAGCCATACAGAATACGTAATTCTTCAGGCCTCTAGACTAAGTCGACCACTCGAGGACCTAAGCCCACAAACTGTAACAAATCCAGCAACCTACGGTCTCATCACCTAAACTAAAAAAGCCCTAACACCGCAGAGGCTGCAAAGCCCGCCTCCCACGGATACAAATCCAGGTAGGGGTCCGTTCGTGCGACCTGGAGGGGGCGGGCTCCACACGTTCAGGGATCCAACAAAAAAATGAACACGAAACTGACAAAATTAGCGGAAGTCTTGTCCCCCGTTTAAAACTACATAATATAGGGGCCTTATAGACTACATAATGTAGGGGCCCTATAGACTAGGTAGGGTTTAGCAGAAAGCTGCCGCCCCCGAAGGCAAAAGACACTTTGCCGAAGTAGCAGTCAATTTTCAATTTTGCATTTCCAAAGGAATCTGTGGTTCAAGGAATGAAAGGCCCGGGGAACCGTGAAATCCTGGAGTCTGTTCCACTTCCGAACCGCGCAAGAAACGCGTGATCAATGACGAGTCTCTTAGACCCAGACCGCCGTGCAAAAAACATAAAGGATATACGTACCGCCAGACCTTTTCATGTAAGATAGAGGCACCCACCAAAAGACCCAAAACCCTGGACCGCAAACCCTAAACCCAATCCCTCAACCCGCCAAGACCCCAAACCCGAAAACCCTAAAAACCCCAAAACCCT
>CAJNJA010009360.1:0-14844 GCA_905231915.1 Symbiodinium necroappetens | reverse complement strand
GGCTGGGACCTACCGCAACTACTACCGACCGCACCATTGCATTATACATGTACCTCTAAAGACTCTACCGCTTCCATGGATTCGACGTGCCGCACTTCTCTCTCCCAAACAGCCAAAGACCCAAGAAACCCCAAATAAGTCTAAAGTAAGCGCGATTAGGGTTTAGGGGCTGGGCTCACGGATTTCAAGGGTTTGGGCTCCGGGGTTTCTTACACCCTTAACCCCGAAGCCCTAAACCCTGCACCCTCAGACGCCAGATGCCCTCAGTGTTAGTCCCCTCTTGGACGGTCCTTAGCTGTTTCTGTGCTCAGGGATTCGATTGGGCTTTGAGGCTGTTGTGAGGAAGCCAAGTTGCTCGAGTAGGACTGCCGTCCTCTCTTCCCTGGCAAAAAGCACACAGGCCCGAGGGCAATACACCTGAATGGACGAAGTCATCCATCGCACCGTTGTGTTTTTTTTCCTCTCTCGGGGTCCTGGCAAAAGCAACAGCATGGTGCAATATATGATATTTTGCTGACATTATTAATATTATTGTTAGAACGCTAGGGAATAACATTATTACACACTCTTGAAGGCCACCCATCAGTAAGGGTGCAGGGTCTTGCCACGGCACAGTGGATGGGCGAGCAGCGTGCTTGGCTGCCATGGCACAGGAGCTAAAGCGCAAGCAAGGGCCGTGCTTGGCTGCCATGCTCGTACGGCACCGGAGCTAAAGCGACAAGGTTTGACGCAGTGACACGCAGCTCATTCAAAACAGGCCCGAGTCTCCTGCCAGTCGCCCTCCACTGGGCGTTCCACTGCTGTTTTCTTGTTAATGGGTTTAACTTCGGTGACCTGTGTTGCTGCATTGCTGCGTGTAGCGGCTCAAGTCGTCCTCCGGAGCCAAGACACAGGCACGTCCAGATACGACCACAGATCTAGAGGCAATCGATGTTGAATCTCGGGGGCATTTGAGGTTTACAACTCCGACCTCGAAGCGAATACGAGCTTCTGAAGGAGTACTTGGTGGAACCTTGCCCATGCCGCCTTCCCGCAATTGATGCGCTTGTCTTCATAACCTCCAAAGAGGTCCCCCCCCTGATGGGCTTGTTTTCACAAGCTCAAAACAGGTCACCGCCCAGGGCAACATCAAGAAAGTAATGCACTCAGAAACCTACTCGGAACCCTGATCGGAACCCTACTTGGAACCCTGAGCAGAACCCTAAGCGGAATCCTAATTAAGCGGAACCCGAAGCAGAACCGTATACTCGGAACCCTAATCAGAACCCTAAGTCCCTAATTATCAGAGGGATCCCAATCGGAACCCTAGTCGGAACCGCGAAACCCGTCGGAACGTCTTTCCGTCATGTGCATGGGTCAACAGGGCTCCCTCGTGGGTCATCCTTTGCTGTCGGTCGCAAGCATCTCTTGGCTGCTGCGGTACTAAAGCTGCATTTTTGCATCGAGTGTGGTTCATAGGTCTTGTATAGGAGTTTCACCAGAGCCGGGTCTTGGGGTATGGTATTGTATAGTGATACAATGTCGGGACTATTATTACTAGTTCGCCAGACCTCTGAATGCAGCGCTTATACACACCTTCGTCAACCCCTGAAAAATACACCCTTGACGTGCTTCTAGAACCCCATAAAAAAAAACACCTCTATACATTTCTGACGTGGCACTGCTGCAACACCTGCTTAGAACCTATAAAGCCTGTATGGAGCCCAATAAAACCCTGAACTCAGACATGGCGTGTACAAGCCTGTAGAAAAAAATCAAAAACCGTTTCACCCTCCACAGTCAGACAAGTTGCTGTTGCACATTTTTAACTTCATGGGGGTAAGATCGCTGAAAAAGTAGTGCGGCTGCCCCCATGTCCTGTCTGTACAAGGCTCGGGCTCTTCAGAGCTCAAGGGGTTAAGGCTTTCGAACTAAGTTCTCTGACGGGTTTACGAGTTTGCAACCTGTTCACAAGCCACAGATGCTCAACTTTGCCTCCCTCAGCAAACTGCGAGCGCACAAGTTTCATCCGTGCATGCGCTCGCTTCGCCACATGGTGTCAGCAGAAAGGAGAAAAGGATAAACCTAACTAACTAGGTTTGTGGCGAACGCCGCAGGGGCAGATGTGCAACTTGGGCACTCATGTCTTGCGTGACCGTACCGCATCGTGGGCAAGCCGAACGACAAGGAGAAAGCCATCCCCGTCCTAAATCCGAACCACCTTAGACCCCGCTAAATATATACACCCTCTCAAAAACTACAACCTTGACACTCACGCAAAAGCAAACTCCAATAATCGGAACGTCCTGACGGATCCATCCTCCTGAACCAAGGCAAACTCCTCCTGCGAGGCCACCACGTTCTGTCTGACCTTTGTCAGACCCGTCCTCAGGCAAAGGCGAACCGCAGGGACTTGAGTTAAGACACCACATTGAGGGAGTGTGTAGGCTTCAAGGGATCAAGATAGCTTCTTCCTGAGTCTACGGCCGCTTATAGTTCGAACGTTTCGAACAACATCCTCGAGGACCACATGACAATGAACAACATACCCTGCATCCCACATGGAGTTTATAGTGTAAGAAATATACTGCCCAAACCTTTCAGGGCCTTGCGAACTCATAAACGCCTACTATTGAACCGCAAAAACCTAAGTCCCCGACTAGAGGTACCCTTGCTGGGGTCCTGATACCCTGAAACAACCCTTCTGAAACCCTGAGCACACACCTCATAAGCCTAAACCCTAACTCCACAAGCCCGATGAAGAGCCAAGGGGCAAGATCTCCTCGTTCTCGAGGCCGGCATCCCCGACCTCTTTTCTTAGGAACAACCCAAAAGCAAAGCGGGTATAAGGGCTCTACAGGCGACCAAACCTTTGGGGTTTCAGATTTGGGGTTTGGGCTGTGGAGCTTGCGTGTCAATCTAGCAGGCTTAACAAACAGATTGTGGCCTTTTGCAAGGACGATAAGGGAAAGCTATGACGAATTGTTCCGGTCTCTCTCCTCGAAGCTTCGGGCTCAATTGTCAATTAATAGACCAAGACATGTTTGAACCTTTCTTATCTCTTATTTCAGCATGCTCACGACCTCAAGGGAAAGGCGAAGTATGTTAGGAGCCACGAGGATGACATGGCAGAAGCAAAAACTACTGAATTGCTAACCTAATGATCCTTATAAGTAGGGGCCCTATACCCTTATACTATGAATCCCTATATGGCTATATGAACCTGAAACCCTTTTAGGGTCCATTTCGTCTTTAAGGAACTTGGACCTGCACAGAGCGCACACTGACTCCCCAAAGAAACAAAGAAACGGCATGCACAAACACGCATTACCCCAACTCCTTGAAAGAACTTCCGGCATGGGGCCAATACAACAAATAATTTAGAAAATCGTATGGGAGAAGATACCCTATTTCTGCCCAGGAGCCTAGTTACTGGATTCTAGTACTGGGAGTCTGCCTGATCTTGACCATCCATAAAACTAATCTAAGTCGAAGGACCCTGGATTCTCGGACGAAGGATTGTTAGTTAGTGGATAGGGTCTGACGGTTGGTTACTATTAGCCTGTCCTCACTGATGCTTCCAAGGCTGTCAGGATAGAGGTTATATTGTGAGCAAAAGGAAGATGATGATGGCGCATGATGCTCTAATTCCGATAGCCCTCCTGGCCCATCACAAAGACTAGCACCTTTAAGACCCCCTATACCTCGATTGCATAAACCCTACCAACTCATGGGAAGGGAGCAGACTACTGTAAAGGTGGAGTCTTCAGAAGTCTAGCTGCCTTCATGAATTCCAAAGTGACCGAAAAGCTAAACCGTGAACCCGACAAAAACCTGGACGATGTCTAGAGGATGGCCTAAACAAGCCTAGCAAGAACTCTACGCATACACGCACGCACACAGACACACGCCCTTGCGCACAGAGAGAGCGCATGAAGGAAGAGACAAAGTGTTGAGCTACTTTCGAGATGGTGTGTGCTTTGCTAGTTGGAGAGATTTCCATGCCCTTAACCCTGAAAGCCCCTAACCCTTCAGCCCTTTATGGATCTGTGCGGTTACGCCCCTACACCATGTAAACATACACATATAAATATAGAAGCTTTTCAACCCTTCTGCGGCCCCTAATCCTTAGATGCCGAAGCCTTCGTGGCTTCGTTCAGCGTGTCTCCTGCTGCGTTCAGGAGCCAGCGAAGGCAACTCTCGCTGTCCAAGGCTTTCCTTGGCGAAGAGGCTTAAACTTTAGGGTTTGAAGGCTGGGTTTGGGGTTCAATGTTTCGATCATCGAGGCTTCTATATTACTGTTTGAATTCCTTGGGGCTGTTCGGCCCCTGACCCCAATCACGAAGCCCTCAACACCGAACAGGTGCAAAAAGACCCCAACTCTGACGACAAACCGTCAATCCCCAATACCCACGCACTAAACCAGAAAGCCCTATTTAATTAAGCCCGAAACCCTGAACCCGTAATTACCAGGAACCCTTACACCCAGAGAACCGAATACCCCTTAATTAAGGAATATACCTTATTTAAAGTATAGGGTTCTTAATATTATGATTTGAGGCATATTCCTTAATTNNATTAAGGGTTATTGGGCTCTCTGGGCATACAGGAACCCCTGCATCCTCGCTGCTGCGCACGGAACTTCCGTTCAGCGATTTGGATCAGCTCATCCACGCGCATCCTGGGATCCCGCCACAGGGGGGGGGGGGGGGGGGGNNGGGTTAGGGTTTACCTGGACCCCAAAAGTATGTAGAATAATAGCCTTTTATGGGTTTTGGACCATTATTTCACCTACTTTTGGGGGTTTAGGTAGAGTTTAGGGCCACAGGGGGAGGGTTGGCAACGTAGAAACCTGAAGCGGCTTGCGATACTGGCATACTATGAAGGTGTCCTAAGTGAGGGCCACCATAGCTGCTATGACAGTGGGTTACAGTAGTACATGGGGTCTTGAAAAAAGTACCGACAAACATTCCGTAAGGTTGCCTACTCTAGGTATACTACTGTATGCCCCCAACCCCGGTTCACAATACTAAGGCCCCTATACATTATGTGAACTAGACGTGCCATCACTATCAGCATTGCAGGCGCGAAGATTGAGATTCGGCTTGCGGGGAGATGCACACTCAAACACTCATAGGGTGCTTTAGCCGACGAGTGCTCTGTATGAAACGACCTAGGGGTAGAGCATGCGTTAAATCCGCCAAACTTATATTCAACACTATAGATCCATAAAGCCCACTACACCCCATAACTGCAAAAAACCCCAAAGGACTTGGTCTCTTGCAAAAACTAAGCGAGCCTACTTATGGCCATAGTAGGATCCGTTTATAGGATCATGTGTTTATGCGTAGCAAGGGGCTTATTCTTAATCCCAAGGCCCCAACCCCCCCCCCCCCTAAAGCGTATGGCTACTACACCTATGCCCCTCCTTCTGAATAGGAATTAAGAAGTATAGATAACTTGAACGGGGTTGTGGGAGTTGATACTCGAGTGTAGGTGGCTTAGGTTTCAGGTCTTTCGCACGTGCTGCTGGCTTTGGAACGTTAGATCCGTTGTAGGCGCCAGAAACAAGCAAGAAGGACTCCTTGGACCCCTGGGGTTTGACTGGCAATAAGATTTTACACTGCCTACTGCCAGGAGTCATGGTTTTTATTCTTCCTCCTTCGACCGTGTCGCTTCAAACGCAGCTGAAGCGGCAGGAAAAGATGTCTACGGCTCGAGGGTTTCGGATTCGATTCAGTTTTAGGATTTATCATATTATTCCTAAAATCCCCAAAACCCCTGCCCTCATGCTTGACAGCTGCACCGTCACCACTAGACCCGAGATCTTAAGCCCTAAGCCCGGATGGGTTAGGCTTGCGAAGGCCCCAGGACACAAGGATTTACCGCCCGAAGGACTTTAGGGTAGCGGATTTCAAATCTTAAGGTCAGGGCTAGGGTATAGTACCTGGCAACCTGGAGGATTCTGGGCATGGCAGACCTGGCCACACAAACCAAACTCCTCGCCTGTGGTGGGCTTGATGGCTTTAATGTCGGAGGACTCAAACGTACAACCCCAAAACGTAACCCCTGAACCTGAAAACCTGAGGAAATAAACCGTTTGAAACTGGGATGGCGCTTCTGAGGCTATGATCTGTTATGCAAGAAGCTAGGCTGATATGAGCTTAGGCCGAGGGCCAATATTTGGGATCCTACTATAAATTGAAGGTATATTCCGTATAATTCCCTGATGGAGACCCTTATAGATCCCTTGAAGGCCCCCTATAATATGGGGAGCAAGTCGAAGGTCTAGTGGATTGCACCTGCATGTCGGCACACGAGCTACCCTGTCTGATTCGACTCAAACTCAACCCTTAAAAATCTAAAGGACTCATACTGACCCTAAAACACTCTAAACTGTAGACCACGCAAGGCTTCTGGACCCCAAACACCATGCCGTATACAGCTTTTTTGGTTAGTCTGAGCCGAGGCGACCATGAGACCCAAGAAGTTAAGTCAGCTTCTAATAAGCTCTGGGTTCCGATGCTTGGCTGAACCACAAGGTTTAGGGTTACAGATGGCTTAGGGTTTAGTGCGAGGAGGTTTGCTCGGTGCAAAGACCATTCAGAGATGCCCTCAATGCAGGTGGCTCGGAAACCCTGAAGCCCAAAAGCCGAAATCCAAACAAAAACACCCTGGGACATGCCTTTACAAGTTCATGTCGAATTTCTTGGGTTCCACTGTGATAAAAGTGTACAAGGTAATCTCGGAGATTCCAAAAATAACCGGAGAACAGCAGTGATGTGAACGATCCCAAGCCATCGTTTGGATGCCTGAATATGTAGACACGAAAAGCTTCGTTCGCTATTGTACTCAATTATGTTGAAGAACCCTCAAGGATAGTAATACCGACTACTCAGGACCCCATATTGCAGCCCTACTCAACACCATATGACCCTGATAAGACTCTTGTAGACCCCTATTTCCATTCAGTGCTGGGCGGCTCTAGCTCTGCTTCAATGGCGGCTTGGCGACCGCTCAGCCTCAGGAAATACTGTTTAGGGTTTAGGGCTTAGATTTCAAGGTTTAGGGTTTAGAGTTAGAGTTTAGGGTTTAGGGACTCAACTTCGAGCCCTTGTGGGTCAAAGTTCTTGAAGTTATTGTATTTAGGTGCGACACAGGTCGGCGGGGTTTTGCAAAGGTCCTACAGGAGCTCATGGGTTTGATTCTAGTACGGTTTGCATCAAAGAGGATACTGTCTCTAATCAATAGCTGTCGCTCATATGCACAGAAATTCTTTTGCCATGAATTTGTTCTTCCGCACGAAGGAGCACTACCACAATATCACTGTTCCGTTCGGAAATGATTGTGTTAGTCTCTGAAGGTACCTATAAAAGGGGAGAGCTACAATGCGAGAGAGCAAACAGCTGAGAAAATGTAGTCGCATGCCATGCAGCTGTAACCCTAATTACATCCAAATACCGACTTCTGAGAGATTCTGGAGTTTCTGGGTGACCAGAATTCGTAACGAAGGCGGATTTATGGTAGGCTTTCGGTGCGCTTACATGGCTTACATGTTCTAAAGCTGTCAATCAATGTCGGTGAACATATATATATATATGTATATATGTATGTACATACAGGCATCTATGTACCAAAGATGTGTCTGTGTATGTATGCACGTAGGCACACATGTACATATTTATGTATGTACGCATGTATGTATGTATGTATGTATGTATGTATGTATGTATGCATGTAAGTATGTAAGTATGTATGTAGGTATGCATGTACCTCTGTGTGTGTGTGCGTATGTGTTCTCATGGGACGCCACTAACAGCCCGACTTGAAACCGTGAACAAACAAGTTTTGGAGATCAGACGAGTCGACTTGAACCCCACGCCACAGGCCCGCTGGGGTGTTGGGGGCTTCACTTATGACATGGGCCATCTAAAATGTTCAGCCTTCAGTATGACCGCTCCCCCAAAAAACCTTGATCTCAAGCCTAGAGGGCACCCGAAGATCCAAACCTACAGATTCACACCCCCGACCCAAATTCCCAAACCTCAAAACCGAATAGTACCCGAAGAATCAAACCTAGACTTTGCTTCCTGCTGTTTATTATGAGGACGGACAGAACAGCTGAGTACTCCATCATGCAGAATCCTGGACCCGGAACCTTAGACCCCAACCCCGAAGCCATAAACAACAGCTCTACCAGTGTTCCGAACGCAAACCTATTCTGCAACTAGACGCCTCGGTTGTAACTAAAACGAAAAGACCCGATACGTATGAAAATACTGTCCTCACACCCTCCAGGGACGCCTTAGGCCATGGACCCAGTAGACATTCTTCAGCCCGAACCGAAACCCCTGGTCTTGTCTTGGCCCTTGAATGCATCAGAGGGACAACGCTACAACCACGCGAACGGACATGGCTCTCTCGGGGACAAGTGTTCAAGGAACTTGTGCTTGGGATTTTGGACATGGTTGGGGGTTTCGGGTGTTCAGGGCTTTGCTTGCTGCTTTCAGGGTTTTGCGTCTGGAGTTTAGGGCTGAGGCTGAGACCCCTATGGGGCTTATAGGGTTTAGATTGCCACTCTGTCTTATTTTTCGTATTCCCATTGTCTCTACCGTGTTGGGGGCAGGCTTGGGGTTCTGGGTCTGGGGTGTGGGGTTGCTGCCATGCAGGCTCCACAGACCCTGAGATTGAGCCCATCACAGTTTGTGCGCTTCGGGTTATTATGTTTTAAATATCCGCCCACCTTAACTTACTCCCCCAAGCAGCCCGGAGGAACATTGCTTGACCGTACACATGCTCCAATACACCCACACCCCAACCCTAGCCGTAACTTCAAAAACTGTCGAGAGAATGACAAACCCCGGTCCGTCGGTGTTGACAGTTGCGACTGACCCCCTTTGGGTGAATGGGGGTTGTAGGGTTTGTTTGGGCTTGGGGATTCGCGCTAGGCTTCCAAGGAAACCTAAACCCTAAAGCGTTGTATGGCTGCGTTCAGCGCTGAGGGACTTGTTCAGAGGGCATAGACGCGGTCTCAGGAGGCCCTCAAGATTAACAACTTACCCTCCAAATCCATAAGATCCACTAACCCACTGGCTTGACGGCTACAACCCCATAGCCGCGGTGTCATAATGCACCTAGACTAGACAGCTAAATATCTTAAACCGTAACCCCTAACCGCCAAAAACAAGTTTAAGGAGCGCCAAGAACAAAGAAGCCCGAAGTCGTGCAAAGCCCCGAAAGCCGAAATGCGCAACATCCCTGTTTCCAAGCCCAAAACAGGTTATGGAGGTACATTACGGTTTAGGGTTTAGGGTTCAGGCTCTATTAGGGGATGTTGCTTCGAATCATTGGGACTTCTATATTTCACCCTAGACTTTCAACAACCTCACAGCTACTGCTGGGATCTGCTGGGTCTCTGGCTGTCTTCAAGCTTCCTGAAAGGCTAAAGAAAGGCTAAGGCCCAAAGGGATCGACATCGTAAACCACGAGCAAAAACTCGTAACAGTACCACAAGGGACGAGGTACATTTAGAGCCCGAGCATTTCCTCATCAGGGACTCTGACCATAAGTTGGGTTGACTTACACTCACTAACCCTTACATCGCCAACCCAGAAACTACCTCGAAACCTAAATCCCAAACCCAGGGCCCCTGCAGCCTCTGACGAAAAGGCGTTCACAAGGGTTTAGGGCTCGACAAAAGGGGACCCTTATCCCTACATATCCAAAGCCCCATACCAGTTTTCCGAAGATCTCATGCCCCCTCTGCTTGCTGTTCTGGCACCAGCTTCTCTCAATCCAGCAATCCTCGAGCTGCACTTTCGGATCATGCTTGTTCTTTTGGGGTTCAGTCGGCTTTTTACCATGTTTCTACAGCCTCAAAGACCCTATAAACTCCTACTTGGGCTGCAACTTTGACCTGAAATCCTCCGCTGAAACACTCTCCTCAGCGCAGTCCACGTCCCCCTTCGGCCGAAAAATGAACTCTATTCTATGAGGGTTTAGACTTGATGGTTAAAGGTCTTGGCTTTAGGGGCTTGCGGGTTCAGGGATCAAGCATAAATACCTTGGTTAAGGTCTTGTAAGCTTTAAGCCAAGCCCTAAGCCGCGCTTAGGGCGGGCCAAACTACGGGCCTACTTATCAACTCTGGCGAAGCGCCTCGAAGTACGATCCAGGACCCGATATGAACGCCATGGAGCCCTGCAAAGCCCGATAGAAATTCATCATCCTCCAAAGCCAATCATAGGGAAGCCTACAAAAGATGGGCTCAAGGGCTGCAGCAGAAACACTTCGTCACCACCGGCGGGATGGAGGCCAAATCAACCAGGGACACCTGAAAAGAGCCAGTTTCTGGCTCCGGCGGGGCTCTAGTCTCCGGGTTGGGGATCCAATATAGGGGCCTTAATAATTAGAATAGGGTTTTGGGGCCCATTATACTATACTTATAATAAAGAGCCCCCAAACAACCTATTCTAACTATTTAGGCCCCTACGGTATGTGGTGTTGTCTGCTAGTCTCCACCAGCATGTGCAGAGGACTTGGGTTTCAGGCCTTTGACCTGGACCACATTACCCGGAGCTTTGCCACAACTTTGCTGTGGCCGTCTTCTTCGCCTCTGGCTACTTCTTCTCATGGCTCGCGGGGGACTATAGGCGATTGCCGTCCGGAAGCGTGGTATGCAAAGGATCCATGGCAGCATAGGCCCGAATCCCCACATGGTAACCCAAGCCGTTCATAGCTGTTCCTGTTCGCAAAGCATCCGGAAAATCTCCAATTCTACAGCCGTGACTCCCCATACCATGTCTAGGGTTCAGGACTCAAGGGGGCAGCCGCCGAAAAGTGCATGGTCTCTGTAACCCTGAGAGTTGTCCCAACTATACGGTGAAGGAAAAACAGACTTCCCCCTGCCTGGTGATTGGCGTTGTCTCCCACATAGAGCTTCACAGAGCCTCTGGCACGGCAAAACCAGACAAAAGGCTGGCTATTACATGTTTGCAATAAAGCGCACAATAAAGCCTTGCTTTCGGTATGCATACGGTTCTAAAGCCTATGTATACCGTAAGCTATCACTATGCCGAAATGCAAAAACAGAATCCTCACAACAGTGCTCCTGATCCCTGGTCGGTAAGCTCCGATTTCTGAGTTTGACTTTTCAACCACAGGCCCCTGGCCGCAAAACCTTTTACTGTAGGGTTTGTATACTAATTAGTCCTTGTATCCTAATCTCTTATACGTCATAAGTATACTCCCAAACCGTATTTTGATTATATCCTTCGCCTGAGCTTTTGTCTTAAATCTCCTGCTCGCGAAACTTGCAACACCCAAAGGTCTAAACCTTCATCAACCAGGAAACGGTAAATCCCATGAGCCCTAAATCCCGAAAGCAGCCCTCAACAAACAAATCAACATAAGTACCGGCTACGTCGCTACGTGACACCTACGGGCGCCACCAGGGGGCTGCTACTCCGAAACCCCGAATCCCGAGGCCTCCCATAAAGTCCTTGAGCCCCAAAGCCGTGTAGAACACAGCATAGGATGATAGAATAGCATACAACACAAAACAGTATAGCGGAACATAAAAGCCTTTACCCTGAACGCTTAAGCCCCACCCCTAAATCCTAAACGCTGGCTAGGCATCGAGTCTGCTAGTAGGGTCATGTTGTTTGGGATTCAAAGGTAATGTACTGCGGACCGCTGGTTGACAAACCATCCCCTTAATGGTTCCAAGATTCAGATTCTGATTATGATCCCGTGAAAGACGGAGGGTTTTTTTGCAATGATTGCAGTAATCAGGGGTCTACATACCCCTTTTCCCTTCCAAAAACGACGCACATAACCACACCAGGTCGCCTGCGACGGGCTCCAAGGCGAGCCCCCATGGGTAGTTGAAACCTGGCCGGGCGCAGGAAGGTTAATCTGATTCAACTTTTTGTTGGGGGGTTAGGGTTTAAGGTTAAATTATTCTGATTTAAGCTCTGTTGCAAGGGAAAAAATTTAGGTTTAGGTTGCTTTGAGTTAACGTTTGTTGGGCGGATAGGGCTTCGGGTTTGGATTGGGGTTGCTCAAATTTAACGTTGTGGTGTCAGGGTTAGAGTTTCTAGGTTTAGGTTGCTCTGACTTAAGCTTGTGCAAAGTGGGATAAGGCTTAGGGCTTATATGGTTGGGCGTTACGTTGCTCTGGTTGCTGTTAACCCCTTGTTGGGGGAATAAGATCTCGGTTTACGTTGCTCTGATCCAAGCTTTTTGTGGGGTGGGGTAAGTTTAAAGGTCTGGGGTCTAGGGTTCAGCAAGATCGTGTTCAGCAATACAAGACGCAATGCCAGCCTTGAATTGAAGGCAACGGGTTTGGTACGTGACTTCACGCCGCTGGGACCAGCTGCTGGTAAACCCCCGAAGCAATACTGACCTCAAGCACCCAAGGGCTTTTTAAATACTTTATGGCCCCCTTTTATACAATATTCTACAGAATATTAGATTCGGGTGCTTATGGTACAGTAGCCGGACAATAGCCCTAATCGCCAAAACATGTTTCAACCGAATGAATCTTCGGCCTACGTCCGTACTGGCAACTAGCTGAAAGAAGTAACTGTACATAGCATGTCAACAGCTTCATGAAATCGCGGTCATCCTGAAGTAACAATTGGGTGGCTCTCGAAATCAGGTTCCATTTGTGCCTGCCAAAAAATAAACAATCGAGAGACCCAGAGCCGTAACCCAAATCCTGAACCCAACCTCCAAATACACCCGGCTTACAATAAGAGTCTGGCTGATTATTAAATCTAGCACTTACTAGTATTCAACAATAACGATCATCATTTTACATACAAGTGAAATCTAGTGCCCCCCCACACCCTACTGAAACTATTAAGGCCCCTTAGCCAAAAGCCGTCGAAACCCTGAAATGCTTTGTTGAATCCCATCCAATATCCTTGAAGGAACCTTTATGAGAATTGTTCAAGTCGCGATACAAAAATCCCAGAAGCCTATTAAGGCCGCTTAACACCACCTACATATAGGACACGGACAGGAACCATCTGTATATCATTTTCAAGAACATCTTTCCATAGGCCTCATAGACCTCTGATAATCACCCCCTGGGTCTGAAACAGGATTCCTCAGAAAATTCCAGCCGTTTCTGCAACCGAAGTGCGAGACAGGAGCGGATCCAAGCCGTCTTGTCCCTCCGCTTCTATTGGGGAGCTAGAGCTGAAGGAGACTCGGCGATTCGCGATGATGTTTCTTGAGGCTAGAATCGGCTAGAATGAACAAACCAATGGTGTGTATATTCTCTTTGCCAAGGAAGACTCAAACTAAAATGAGCTTTGGGTATCGAAGTTTCAGCAGAGTCAAGGCTGGGCCCAACATCGCCCGAAAATGAAGCTACACCCGGTCAGCAACTCTTATATAACGACCTCAAAGGCTCTCGAACCCCAAACCCTGCACAGCGAATTCTAAACGCTGAGTGCTTAGGGCTCCGGAGCTTCCTCAAAGATTAGAGGTTAAGTTTACGCTCTAAGGTGCATGAGAGGGTAAGGGCTATACGGCTGTAGGGTTGTGCGGTTCGGGTTGCCGCACAAACAACCATCGAAACATCTACATGCTCGACACTGAGCCACCCGAGAATCGACAATTAAGATTTAACTCCGGAACCAGAAATGCGACGGGCCCGATATGCGAAACCCTGTTTTCGGCACTTGCAGGCTGGCGGCCATTCGTGGTTTCCAGCACCGGAACGCTGAACCACCCGAAAGCCGATTGCACATTAAACCATGGCAACTCCGTTAACCCAACACTACGGTTTTGTGATCCCGGCCGCTGCTGACAGGCCAGATGGCAGAGCCGGGGCTAAGGTCTACAGTCGACAGGGTAGGTGTTGAGTTGAAAAAGGGGTCAGGTAAGTCGGTTCTGCCATCTGGTCGCCCCGCTGACCTTGGAGCCTTGACTCGAGGCATGACACGACTGCAGGAGGAAGAGCGAGAAGCTTGAGCCAAAGCTGCGCTGAATGCCTCCACAAACATCTATAAATCTTGGCACTGCCTGGTCAACAGCACATAGCGGGTAGGTAGGTGGGTAGGTAATCAGGTCTGGCAGAAGATCAAGATCAAAAGACGGTCCAGAGCCTGAAAGGGGAGCTCTGATCCGGGCTGCATTCACTAGTCAGTAGTCTCTAGTCACTAGTCATGGCTCTTCTGCGCTCCGCTCTCGCGCTGGGTTGCACACAGCCGCACAAATCAGTGCCTGCCTTCACGGCAAAGGTCAGGGTAGGCGCCAGCGCCAAAATAAACAGTCGTTTGGTAGGTGGACTGGTTCGGACCAAACCCGGGAAACGGCAGTACTTCTGGTCTAGACTCTAGACGCTGCCTTTACGGACGGTCCAGGACATTGACCTGTCGTGCGACAGCAACTGTAGCGGTAGCATATGCTTGGTATACAGATGCCGGCACCAACGCCATCGTGAAAGCCAGGCCTCTTACATGAAGATCTTGGAGTCTTCCCAGACCCTCTTGCACATGCTGAAGCGCGAAGCCCAGGGGCCAGCAGCGCAATGTCCCATGCTTTATACCCTGCATTACCCTGCATATATAGTTCCTTGCCGTGAGGCGAAGCTGTGATTGTGGTCTCCTAAGTCATGAGGGAACTGCAGGATATTGGAGCTAAAGCAGCCTCGCACCTGTGGCACAGCTGGGGTCCCTGACGAGCACCAGCAGTTCACGATTCGCTGCTGAGCATAAATTGCGCTTGCTGTGCCCCTAAGCCTTGGAACCCACCGGGTCGGCAGCGCGACGGTAAACGCAAGAGCCACAGCAGGTACTACCACGAAGCCGACGACGCATAGTACTTGTCATGCTCACAAGCCCCAAGAGAAC
>CAJNJA010009359.1:0-14844 GCA_905231915.1 Symbiodinium necroappetens | reverse complement strand
CATGACTGCATCTCTGGCATCTTCCATGGTTCACGCCCCTACCTGATGAAGGGAATCCTACGTCCATGCTTTCACCAGCTTCCTGCAGAAGAGGAGGCTTGACAAGTCATGCTCGTGTCTATTGGGCCCCNNGACACGCGGTGCATGTCTCAGGTCGCCGGTCGCCATCCGGGGTGCCGATCTCTATGTGATGATGCGTCCATGCGTGTCAAGTCGCAGGAATCTGTTCGGCATAGCTCCGATATGGTTTGCGGTGCTGTCATGGCGAGGTCAACAAGTCATGTCGCTGGTCGTCGTCTGAAATGCAGTACACCATGTATGTTTTCAGCGTCAGCTTCGCCGCGTCCCTGCCAATAGCGTAATGCCTCCTTTAACTGTTCTGCCAAATGGCTCACATCTACAAGAGTCCGCCTCGCTGACTGCAGAAGTGTGGGAAAGTCCGTCCATTGCTGTGGTAGGAAGCGGAGGCACCACCGCCGGGCCCTTTGACGAGCTCCAGTTCGCGTATGGAATGTGTTGGCCCCCGCTCCATCCTGTCGCTGTTGGCTGGCGAGGGTCAGGTGACGCAACAGATTTCCTGGGGGTAGCGGTGGTCGAGCGGGATGACGTGGGAGGGCAATGAGTGCCAGTCTCCATGACCCCCAGCAGTCGGGACAGAGTGAAATAGCATCCGTTGCTTCCACCCGGTAGCTTCTGCTGGCCCCGCGGTTCCAGGAGCATTGCCCTGTCAGGTGGATTGTACACCCGCAGCCGCGGCACAAAGGTCCGCCGCAACTGCGCTGGCAGAAGGGGCACGCACGAGGCGAGGAAACAGACGGGAGCTGGGTACCACCACAGGTCCAGCAGCAGGAAATGGCATACGGAGGAGCGAGGTTACAGGTGCATGGTATCCGCAAAGCAGCTTGCATATCATCAAAAGCAGGCCATTCATCTGACCAATTGGGTTGTCCTCGCAATGTGATTGGGACCGAGTGGGAAGCGGCACATCCACGGATGCTTTGTGGTGAAAGCCTGCATGCAGGAACTTCTGTTTTGATACGTGCGGTAAGCACCGACAGAGTTGGGGCCATCCAACGCAGTTCGCGAGCAGCAGCGCGACCGCTGGCAGTAGCGAACCAAGCATCCAGCATGGAGGGTAGCCGGTCGACGCCGCCATCCGGTTGCGCGAATGGCGCTTCGGCTGGCATGCGGAGTTGCTCCATGATGAGTTGTAGGTTCTTCCAGGCAGTGATGCGGCGGGCGTATTCTACCCGAATGCGCCTCAGCCCCAGGAGAAGGAGGGAGACGCACTGAATCGCGGGTCGGAAACGGTGGTGTCTATGCTGCTGAAGGTCGGCTTCCTGCCGAATCTGTTCGGATTGTCTCCAGACTGCATACTCTTCGATGTCCGCGGACGGTGCCGATGCATCAACAGATGGCTGAGTACCACATAAGGCATTACCTAGAGCCACTGGCAGCGTCGCACGGTGTCCCAAGTCCCAACCGTGCTCCCGTGAGACTGCGACGGCGCTGTGACCACCTACATCTTGGCTGAGCTGGGCCTCTCGGCCCTGCAACGGCAGAAGCCACCGCCAAGCTGCGAGGAGAGGCCACTTGTTCATGGCTTGGGCGCAGGGCTCCGGGATGAGATGACCGTGCCCCCTCAACGTGCAACCCCGTCGCCAATGCGCGGCAGCGTTTAAGAGTGCTTCTCGCTCCACTAACTGGCCCAAGAGATGTTCCATGTCAGAGCGCAGCAGGTCCGAAAGATAGCGTGTACCGGCACATGTCATCACAGTGTGACGGGGGGTGCCCACCCCCTCGTTGCATATGGGACAAATCCTTACCGACTCAATTTGGTTAGCTTCGGCCCAATGCAAGGCTAACCGATGCAATTCTGGATCAGACTTGAGGCTCTCAGTCCACGAGCCACCCACTGCACGTACGCAACGGTAAAGAAATCTTGACAAATCCACCTCGGCCGCTGCGTCTGAGGGTAATAGCCAGTGTTGCCACGGTTGTGGTACTCGAGTTTGTGTGAAGAGCCGCATGTCAAGTGATGGTCCAAAGATTTCGTGTGCTTGCACCGCCACATGTCCCTGTACCTTCCTCCGCGTCCACTGGGCCGTTGCTTGCGTTCGCAATAGTTTGCGAATCACCTGTCGGATAGGGCTGCCAATGGCCCTACCGTCCATGACCATGAAAGCGAAGAGCCCACCGGTGGGATACTTGACGTCTGGGGGGAGCGGCTTGCTGCGTCCAGTTGTGCATCCTGCGTCTTGTTGCTCGTTGCCACGGGTGATGACGGGGTGCGGGAGATTGGTATGCACTTGGTGGGATTTGATGTCTACAACGACTAATCCGGCGGTGCAGTGCGTAGTCCTGCACATCCACTTGTCATGTAACTTGCAGTTCCAAATCTCGGGACGGGCTTCTTGTTGGAGTCTCCAAGAAGGCTTGGGAGTGGATTCACGCCATGTGTGCCGCAAATCCACTAGTATACGCTGCAACCTGCCTACCAGAAAATGGCTTGACAGGCCGAGTAACGCATGTGGACGCCCGAGGCTGGCCTGTTGCAGCACATTGCACAGTGAGCTACGATCAACGACCACGAGGTTCCATCCATCAGGTTGGCGCCAACGGAGCGCGGTAAGCATGGCTGCTAGCTCAGCTTCATGAACTCCAGCATCTTCGTACCCGAACCTTGACGGCAGGCGGCTTATAAGTCGCTCCGTGCACTCTGAGCTGGAGTCCCAGTACGCCCCCAAAGCTCCAAAGGAACGGGCTTGACTGCAGAAAGTACAATTGGAGTTAGACATGCCGCCATCACTGTACATGCCGAAGTCCAGGTCACTAAAAGCAGCGGCAGTTGGCGCATCCAGATGGGCGCTGCGCGAGTCCAGGTTCGCAGCCCAGGGTGATGACCAGGCCTCCTCTGCCCAATCTTCGTCGGGTAGTGCATTGGGGAGTGGACGGTGGAACATATGACACTCCGCAGCCCAGTCGGATCTGGAGGAGGTGAGTGCTGCCTGAGTGGCTGCCGCGCAGTCTGAGGGCGAGAGGCCTGAGGCAGGGTCCAACAAATGTTGCCAGACCTGCACGGAATCCCACTGTTGTACGACGAAGTCGCGTTGTAGTGTGGCCAGGGCACGTCGCATCGCATTGGCGAAGCGACCCACCCGACAGAATTGCCTGCCCTGCTGGTGAGACCACTCATCGGCGGGTCCAACGAGCAGCGCATGAGCGGAACCCAAGCGCACCTTGAGATGATCTAGGAGGCGAGATAGGAAGCGCTCTGAGGAAACTGCAAGATAGACACCGTAGCCAGCGAGAAAAAGCATGGCTCTGCAAACAAGTCCTTGTTGCGCGGAGGCCTCGGCGGGGTGCACCTGCATGGCCACGCGCAGCTCCGCCCGGGCGAGGTGTGATGCAGTGGTATTTCCGTTCATGAGCACAAGCAGATCCGATGCAACCGCGGTCACCATGCATTCAACCATGGAGGGCATCTGTAGTCCGCCACTGCCGCGCGCGGCTAAAAGACTAACCCGCTCGACGGAGCACCGTACTTGCAGGCGCTTTAGAATGAGCAGTTGGAGGTCTGTATCCTGCATATGCAGCGACTGAGGACAAGGAATGCCTATGAGTGGTGCGTATGAGATGTAGCCTCTGCCAATCAGCTGGAATGCTGCTGCGATTTCATCCCAGTCGCAGTTTCTATGCGTCAGTTTGCGGCGTAATGCAGAGAGCTTATCCAGGAGGTCCTGCGCGGCCGTGGCATGCTTGTCACCGATGGAGCCACGTTTGCCCAAAAGGGTCTCTACCGTGTCCACATGGGAGCGGGGGAGGGTGGTGTGGACGGTGTTGCCAGTCCAAATGTCATACCCCGAGGCACGTACCCCATCCTGTGTTATACCATGCTCGGCCGCCCACTCCGTACCCAGCACCGAGTCCCAATCAGAGGCGTACACGGAGAATTTCTTCCATGCATAACCGACCCCCGCCAACATACTTCCAGCCCCCAGTTCCCGCAGGAGTAGTGGTAGCTGTTGAATGCCACCTGCATAGTGCTCAGCATCATCGGCATAGGCAGTGACTGCGACGGCGATGCCGTGATCGGTGATGAAGTTCGCCGGGCTGCGCTCTCGCATGCGCAAAATGGGCTCCTTGGCAGGCTTGGAGAGCTCCGGTGAGGATATGGTACCCTGCGGCACCCCCCTTTTGTACTCCAGCTCGCGCGTGTTCCCCCAGCGTGTTTCGACAGCCACCGTGATCTTCTGGAAGGCATCCGTGTAAAAGCGTCTCACCACGTCTGGCACCCCTCGGGCTAACTGCATGGCATCCACTTCTTCAAAGACGAGAGAATTGAAGTACTTCTCGTAGTCGGATGGAATCCTAACAAACGGAGACCCACTTCGGACTGCTATTTCACATATGATGCAATCAGTATACAATACTTCGGATGTGGCAGCCTGATGCTTTTCATAGGCTAGGTTGGTGCCACTGTACATCTGACCGTGCTGCAGGAGGCTGCGGGCAGTGGAGATTCTATGAGTCACCGGGCCTTCGATGACTTTAAAGGTTTCCTCCATCATACTGAGTGGGCGCCATCCTCCTGAGCTCTTGGGAAGGTTGATTTGCACTGCCCTCTTGTTGCTTGGTGCGATGGTGGCCAGTGCCCGCTGCATGTCGGTGAGCTCCCAGAAGAGTTAATCTTGCCTGGCCCGAGGGTTGACGGGAGATACGCCCCAGTCCAACGTAGGTTGCGGAGGAAGTGCAGGTCCATCTAGTTCACTGTTGTGTGTACTTGGCACCCAAATCTGGATGGCCTGCTCGGTGACTCCTGTGAGCGACTGTGCCCACTCCCGCGGGCGCAAAGCGAAACCATCCCAGTCCTCAACGGCAGGCCTGCGCGCAGTGTTATCAGGCGCCGCGAAAAGTGCGCTAAGGTGTTGTGCACCTCCCTGCCACAACCGTCTTACGACACCGTGCTGCTCCGAAATCTGGAGTTGACTCGCAGGGCCATCTTCGGCGTGCAACAGCAGCGTCTTGAGGCTACGAAGCTGATGTATGCATTCCTCCCAGGTCGCCTTTGCACGGGAGAGGGCGAAGTCGGGTTTGGGCGAAGGGGGTGGGAGACTAGCTACCACAGTCGAGTGGAAGAGGGACGTAGCCTTCTCCAGTGCGTCTCGAAGGTTGCCATTTCTCTGGTCAGCCACTCCACCTGGTTCAAGTAGCGTGGGCGTGACTGTGAGCGTATCCAAGAAGGTATCAGCTGCCTGTCGTGCCTCCGACATAACAGCGGCCAGGGCAGAACGCGAGGGATCGATGTTAGCACGGATCTTGTCGCGTAGTTCTGCCCCGCTGTCACTCAGACCCGCGGCGACGATGCGGCGCCAGTCTGATCTGGAAGAATCAGCCGACGCAGCGGGGGCGGAAGGGAGGGAGTGGCGAAGATCCACCACAACAGGGTCGTGATCAGTGCGGCGCTGCCATTGCCACACTATCGCAGCATTGATCACTTGGCTGGCACCGCCAATACCGTCCATGAACCAAATTTGATCGAGCCTTGATGCGGTGCCTTGTCGAGTGTAGAAGGTGTAGGCCCGCAACTGGGGGTGCAGCTCCCTGAAGCAGTCGCTAAGCCCCATCTGGTCCATTTGCATTGCTAGACTGCTCGGTCGAATGTTGGCCCGAACTCCCCAACAATCAAGGTCCAGAGAAGTGAAACTGTTAGTGTCGCCAGCAACCAGCAGAGCACTGTCTGTTTGCACGGCGATGTCCCGTTGGTCCTGGAGGAATTGCACTAGGCAGCGTTCCTGAGCCAGTGCTCTTGCGTCCTGGTCGAAGGCGTCCGAAGTGGCACCTGTTGGACCGTAGACGCCAACGACCCGGATTGCTGCGCCGTCCTCAGTAAGCAGCGTGCCGGCTATAGCACGCCCATGCGAGTCCTTCGACACATGTTGCCACTGGCCGATGTAGTCTTTCCGTACGGCGATCAGGACGCCGGACGACGAGGGGGCAGGTGCGTCTGATGAGAGGGCTGATGCAGGGTCTACACAATGACCGATGGCCACGTAGCCCCGTTGCTCCATTCCGGACACTGCCTGCGAGAGCCCCCGTGCTGTAGCGATTCGAGTTTCCGCCAACACGAAAATATCTGCTCCCAGCTCCGCAGCGCAGTCTGCCCACCAACCCCCCCAGGCCTCCCGATCCATACCGCCAACACCACCGGCCTGCAAGGAGGCGACCCGAATGACCTGGGTGCCACGCCAAGTAACGTCGTGACCCAAGCACTTGCCAATAAAGGGGAGGTTTTTCCGCCGTCCAACCGGCATGTTCGCCCGATTGTCACCAGGGATCGGGTCTCCATCATCGCCACCACTGTCATCACTGCGCTCATGGGCCCGTAGTTCCATTTGTTATGGGGTGCCACAGAGCGGGAGGCAAAAAGGCTCGGAAAACCATAGGGGAGGCAAGGGTAAAAGGAGGACCTAATAGAGGGGAATAGGCTCGAAGTGGCTCGTCTCTCAAAAAATTGGGAGTGCGGTCATACGCCAGCTGCTTACAATGCTCCAAGTCTGATCCAGAAGCGGCTATGGCGGTGCGTGGGGTGACAGTGCAATGCAGTGCAGTTGGGCAGTTGAGCTGGAAACGGAAGTTTGGAGGACCCGACGAACAAACTCCATGCCATAAGGAAGGTGGCGACGCAGAGCTGCCAGTGCCGAGGGAGTCGAACTCCAAGCACAGAGGGCAAGCTCAGGGCGACCCCACAGCGTGCGCCAGATGCAGAGGGAAAAATGTTCCAGCACCGAGGGCGGACACGCCACCGAACAGGAGTAAAGAAAGAACGACCAAATCAGCCCCAGTCAGCCGCAGCATTACCAGGCGAGGTCCAGGGTCGGGAGGGCGGGGCCACCAAGCAGCAATACACTGATAGTCCACAGTCCCCGGGCCCACAAGGTTTAGAGGACCATGAGATAAGCTGCAAGATGCAGCCAGCCGACATACACACGGAGTCCTAGCCAGTATTCAGCGCCGTACTCCAGTGCAATATTGCATAGTTGCTAAATGAAGGGCTCCAGCTCTATCCAAGAGGGGGCTTGTCTTTTGTGGCCATGGCATCAGGCAGTTTGCTCAGCAGAGCAATCCGGGGTCAAAATCTGCTAAGGCACCTCAACACCTTGCGTGACCGGGTGCCTGGCGGTCAATCCCACCTGTTGTGGGGGACATGGAGCGGCTCAGAGACGCGTCAGTTGTCCACCTCCACCAGGTTCACGTTGCAGCTGGGGCAGCGATGACCATGTATAGGAGAGGCGAACCATCTGGCGACACACTCCTTATGGAAGTAGTGCATGCACTGCAAACGCACGAGTGTCTCACCTTCCCGAAAAGGTTGGAGACAACTAGTGCAGTTGGTGACGGGAAGGGGAGTGCTGGCGCTGAGCACATACTCCACGCCACGCAGATGCGGGGTAAGCTCGCAGTCCATTGGAGGGGTCATGGGGGCACTTTCCGTGGAGCCTGCCAGGGGCCCAACCTCAGTATGCAGGTAGGAGGACGGGGCCAGGCCGTCCGTTGACTCCGCAGGCGCAGAGGTTGTGGCATCGTGATTGGGTGGCACAGGGTGCGAGGCTGGTACCGCACGGCATGCCGTAGGTGCGGGGGGGGCACCGGTGCAAATGGCGGAAGATCGATGCCTCCGTTGGAAGGGGCAGACGTAGGCCCATGACCAGCCTCAGGCTGGAGGGGTGTAGGGGCCAGGCCATCCATCGCAGGTGTAGGACTCCTCACTACAGGTGCATCGGCGCCAACCGAATCGGATGGCGGAGGAGTGGCGTTGTCCTCCGTGGGGGAGGAGGGCGGTACGGCAATGTGTGGGGCGGGCTCTGGGTTGCAGTAAGCTGTGTGCCCCGACGTGGCATCGGGCGCAGGTGTAGGGGCAGCACTGGCGAGCTGCCTGAGTATGCGCGAGGCCAGGGTGATGCGCAGGTTGCCTGAGGACGTCGGAATAGTCACCCCCTGATTGTTTTCAGCATTGGTATCACCACAGACCTCCTCCATGATGCGCTGCACCAAGCCTGCATCTAGGAACCGAGGATGTCCCAGTAGGTAAGCGTTGACATGGCGTCTGGCGTTGGCGGGGACAAGTTGGTGCAGCGGCTGCAAGGACTGAAAGGTAGAGGATCTTGAGGCCAAAGTGCTCAGCATAGATTCCACGGCTGATGGGGAGGGCGGGGACGCGAGGCCACCAATGTGAAAGCCTGCAGGGAAGGTCACGGTCAGGCTGGGAGAGGGGTGGGGTGCAGGCGCCGGGCGGGCGCCATGAGCAGGGCAGGCTGAGGGTGCGCCACCGCCGAACATACGCCGTTGCGGGTGGGAGGAGCGGTCAGGAGGGAACAAAGGCGAGGGGCGGCGGGGCCGGCGGGGGCGGGCAGGCGGTGCAAGTATGCTTGGGTCGTGATCCCCCACGTTGTCTGGGCGGGTGCGGTGTTGTCCCGAGCCTGGGCGGTGCCTGGATACGGGATCGCCAGATCTTCGGGATTGGACGGCCCGCCTGTGCGATCGGCTGCGAGATCGTCCGCGGTTCTCCATGGTGGGAGTGGTGGGCCCTATCTCTCGAACCTTCCGTCTCCTGACCAGTGGCGGACGTGAGGAGGTTGGGGCGGAGTGGGCAGCAAACATGGCGTCTATGCTTCTCTCAGCAATGTCCATAGTCAGCCGGAGAGCGCGCTTGGCCTCGTCTGCGAACTGCATAGCGCCCGGGGGGGGAGGAGCTGCTATTGAGTCAAGACAACTCGAACAAAATGGTCCTGCAGATAAGCTTTCAAAGGCGACACGTACGCAGTCCTTGTAATCGATCCTGCATGCTGTCATGTGGATCGCCACACGAACAATAATGGTCCAGCAGAATATAATCCAGTGCCATCCTGGGAACACGGTCCACTCCAATTGTGATCAGATGTGTGGCCACAGTGCGGAGTCAAGGTGGTGGTTCCTCTGCTGGCAACAGTTTAACAGTTCATAAGCCTGGTGCCAGCAAAACAGAGGAGTCTTTTCCGATCGGACGTCTGACAGTGCGTGCGGGTCTCCACATCGAGCTCACGCACTACATCTCCAAAGTATCGGTTTACATGTACTGGCTGGTTCGGGCTACTCAATGGATATACGGAGCAGCAAAGTGCATGCAACGGAAGCGTAGCGTCCGTTATACCGACATGTATGCTGATGCCTGGGAGGTTCGAGCGGCATTTCTGCTCTTTTTACCTCTGTCCACTCTGCCGCATGAAATGCGCATCTGCCGAAGACATGGAGCTCAGAGGGGCACACCAGAACAATCAAACCTGGAAAGCGGAACCTCTGCCATGTTGCGAAGTGTGAGCGCCCTCTGAAGTCATCCGAAAGCTTGGTCATCTCAGGAGTTTGCACAGCGGAGCTACGTGTGTTAACGGTACCACATGCAGATGTCTCAACTGTGCAAACGTGGCCTCAGAACACTCAAACAGTCACCGAAGCTGCAGCAATCATACTTGCATCGTGGAGCCAGCTGTTCCGAACTACCGCACGCATGCCTGGCGGCTGCTTGTAACCCGATGTTATCAGTGACAGAGACAACACTCCGTCGTGACGATCACACAGGACGTTGGGGGAAGGGGCAGGGCATGTACTGCGCATCCTTCGCCAACGTGCTGGAAACAATGATGCTGACAAAGAGCATGTCGTTGTCTCTCACGACACATATCCATAGAGAAGCACTTTCTACTGCATCCACACTTCCAAAGAATGCACACTGCTGCATGAGGACTTCGTCAAGAACAGTGTGCAAACCTGCTGCTCAACAAAAGTACTTCAAACCTGCGGCGCGTCGTTGTCTCTACTTACTTTGCGAGGTCCCAAAAAGGCCTATCCAAACCAAACGCCTCGGGGATATGTTGTCGACCTTGTCGACATGGTAAAGCAACTCGAGGACGATGTTTCATTCCTTACCTTCATGAAGCATAGTTGCTTTGAATCATGATTGTGGCCTCAGCTGCGCTCACAAAAAAAGGCGCGACGTCGTGCCCGCTGAAAACTACCCGAAGGGCTCTGCCTGCATGACAACTTCGTCATGTGCTCTGAGAGGGTCTCAACTGTGCAAGAGTGGCCTCTAAACAGTCTTACTGTCTCCTGTGTGGGTCCTGTCGCCTACAGACGCTGGAGCAGAGTCCGCTCACGCAATTCAGGGGTTGCTGCATCACATCAACCTTCACCACGAGGCATAGCCCCGAGGAGCTTTCCCATTCCCGAGCAACTCCTCTGTCTACTGCGCACAAAAATTGAGGGCCGCCCTCAGTTTCCATCGACTGCGAGAGCAACCAGCGGCCACTGGATATGAGTGGTGCTAGGGCGAATACTGTGCAAAAGTAGGAAGTGGAATGCTCCAGCACTCAGCATCAATCAAAGTTGCAAAATTGTAAGATCACTCGCATAATTCACTAGCAGTTTGAGCCTGTGAGAGCACGAGGCGCCTTGCGTTCACAGGGATGCATGCAGCCACCTCAACGCATGTATCAATGATTGGCGCCCTGAATCAATGGGCGGAGAAAGACGAGGGTAAAGAAGGTACTGTCGCCCTAGCAGGCGGGAAAACAGGGAGGGTGGGGGGTGCTCATCGGGACCAAGTCCCTTAGTACCGCCCCCGGGGTCCACACCCACCCTGGAAGCCCCTGACCCGCAACAGCTGCTAGGCCCGGGGGGAACTCACCTCTGCACGGTGCATAACATCCTTGATCAAAGCGTCAACAGGGCGCCCTGAACTCAAAGCCTGAATCCCGGACCTTGTCTCATCCTGGAGCTCACTAAAGAGCTTCTGGTCCGCAAGACGAAGCTGATCAAAGGAGGGCCTCGAGTATCCGGGAGGGGGATCAGTATGCCGGGCCTTCATCAAACGCTGATGCCAAAGATCAAGCAAAGTGTATGAATGTTGGCCTGTTCCATGGCCAACGCCCGGCGCTGAAGAGCTTGCATAACGAGCACCTCCGTGCCCGTATCCGCAACTACCTCCTTAGAGGCAGAGTCAACCCTCACCTTGCCAGAACCATCCAGGGCAAGCTTGACTTCTTTACGGGATTCACTCTGCGCCTCCTGCTCCCTGGAGGAGCACCTAGACCAAGGGACGTATTGAAGCTGATTGCGCTCGTAAATTGCAACACAGATGTCAACGAGCCGCTCAGAGGGCTCCGAGCTCCCCTTAATGTTCACACCGCTGAGGCGCTTCACTTGCTTCTCATACCTCTCAGCTCGTTCGGGCTGAGTGAGGGCGCGAACCTGAACTTCCTCTGACCTTTCCACCTGCTGTTTCAACTCAGCAGTGACAACAGCATATGCCTCGTGAAAAGCAGCACGCCAAGAACTTTTCAACGCAATCGAAAGATCAGGCTGCGACAGCAAAGTGGACAGCACCTCCATGAGCGGTGCATCATCCGCCTGGCCTGGACTATAAGATGAAATAAATGCCAGGTTCTTCAAAGTCTTGACAGACGAGGCGATCGTCTCGACCTGAGCATCATCAAACCCAGCGCGCTTCAACCTGTCCTTCAGCACTGGGGTGCTCTCGCTGTACGCAGCAGAGCTATCAGCCATGGAGCCAGCTACTCTGCGAGGCACACTAACAGCTGATATAAGCCGGCCGCCAGTTCAGGACAGTCGTATTCAATCGACTCGCATTGCTCTAAAGGTGCAGGCAGCCGAATCACTCGATACTGAGGCCAGTACCAACTCTCAACAGATCTGAGCCCCTTCGAGCGAAGTCTGAAGTCAGCACCAACTCTCAACGCTCTCATGCTATGTAGGGGAATCAGAACCACTCGCAGAAACTCTGACCTATTCGATCAGCAGCTGAAGTCAGCACCAACTCTCAGCACTAAGCTAGCAGCGCACACAACTTTTCCTGCATCAGTGCGCGAAGTGTCACGACTGAGGCACGGGCAAACATTGTTTACAAACAGGGTGCAGCATCCGAGGCAAACCGTCGAGCTTAAAGAAGCTTGTAGTGATAGCCCTGCCGCACTTGAGATGACTGCCCTCTTCAAGAGACTCACAGAAATGAATGATGCGCGAGTTGTGATGCCTGAAAGCAAGCATGCCACTAACCAAGTCACGAGCACCCTCAAAAGGCTCCCACGGATCCAGCAGCTGCAGAGCCTCCTCCTCATCGTCATGGTCGGGACGCTCTTCGTCCTGAGAGTTTTGTGAAGAAGAATCAGACAAAGGCTCGGCAGGCTGCTCAGCGTCATCTTTAGGTCGCTTGAAGTAACCTGACCGAAGAGAGTCTGGGAAAAATCGCTTAAAGGCCACTGCGCGAATAACCTCGTCAAGTTCGCGCAACGGCTGCGAAATGTTGTCGCGGCCGTACACCAAAACACTTCCTTTGCTCTTGCTGTGATATCCAAGAATAGCACGGGTCTGGAGAGAGAGGCCATATTTACTTGACCAGCTCAGCAGGGTAGCCTTGAGGCTGCGCGTGCCAAGCTCGTGAATCTCATTCTTAGGGAAGTCTGCCGGATGCCTATACAGCAGGCCTCGCAACCAATGAGCGGATGCCTCAGGAGACAGTGGCACGTTTTGCCACTGACCATTTTCCATAGGTCCAGGCAGCAAAGACCGACCGGGGCCCAAAACGGGCCCGCTTTCTGTGAGCACCTTCATCCACTCCAGACCCCAGCAGCCATCGGTGATTCCATGGATTGAAGCAACCATCGGCAACAAACGAGTTTTGCGCTCTAGAGTAGTCGAAGTTTTAGAACGCTCAACCTTCGCCTCCAAACCAGTAACCTCGCCATCTTCATCCTCACAAAGATCCTCTTCAAGGTTCGAAGAATTCTGAGCGTCCGAGTGCCTCGCCCGAGCGAAGATGGCGAACAAGAAAAAGCCGGAGGCCACCTTATCGGCCGCGCTGTAGTTGGCAACCTTGCCACACACAATATCCTCCAAAGCAGCCACATGTTTAGCATGAAGCGGTGGTTTCTGCTGAAGCTTCCTCTTGGTCATGTAATGCTTTGCCGCCAAACCTGTAATCCTAGGACTGAAGACATCATCCTCCAGATAAGCGCCCATGACGTGCTTCAAGAAAGCCAGGGTCCCCACGAAACTGCGAAGGTGAGTAGCGGCGCACTTCTCACTGGTCACTTGCATGTAATGATAAGCAGCACTCTCCGTAGTAGGGAAAGGATCAACAGCTTGTGATTTGCAGAAACTCATGTACCTGGCCACAGGTCCCGCGCGAGTATGCAGCGTCGAGGTAGACTTTCCTGCAAATATATCCTCCAAGACAGATAACAAGCTATTCTGTCGCCCTGCAGCCACATCTGCCTGCATCTGCCTTCCAAAAGAAAAATGCAAAGCGTATGGTCCAACCATGCTAGACCACTTCGACAAAGCAGCTGACCTGTGAGCAGAAGACTTAGCATCCCAAGCCACGCCTGCCCTCTTAGCCAGCTTGAAAGCGGTACCCAAGAAAGCCGTGGGGTCTCGCCCCGAAGGCTCGCTCCCAGTAGTGCCCGAAGACGAAGGACCAGCAGTGCCAGGCCTTCCCTTAATCGAAGGATACGTAGGGAGCTTGGGACCTTTTCCCGTCACAGGTCCAACTTCCCAAGGCTGAGTAAAAGCGCTTACCGAATGTTGGAACACAGCATGCTGCACATGCTGCTCAAAAGCATCCCTTGCATCTCGCTTCATACTCAGCAGAGCAAGCGGACTAAGCTGCAGTCCGCCTATCAAGTAACCATGGCTGGGCCCACCCAGTCTAGTTAACGAACCCCCCCTACAAACTTTGTTGCAAGAGGGGCTCGCCCCACCCACCCACCACTTAAGCAAGATGTTGCAAATGAACATACTGAGTTCACGCTCAGACATGAAATAGCCACAGACATGTATGCTGAATTTGTTTCAAATCATTCATTTGAAAACTATTGTGGAAATTCGTGCAAAGTATTTTTGCGCAGCACAGACGACAAAAACACAAAAGCCCTAGTTAAAAAGCATTACGGCGCTCGCGCCAAGAGAAGCTTTTCATTATTATATATATATATATCTGTTATTTCTTTAAGACCTTTTAATAAGACATATTTTGAGATTGTAATGTGAGTTTTCAACTAAGCATAAAACAAACATTCTACCTTATTTGATTCATGGTGAGATGGCATAGGGTCAGTTCAAAAAAATATGGCTTTACAACTCTAGGTTCCGTAGCTTGGAACCTGCTACCTACATCTTACAGGAATTTATATTCCTAAACTATAACTAACCAGCTCACCACTCTTTTAATTCATAAATTGAATAAGTATAATCATATATATATATAAGTCAATAAAGTAATATAGTTAGTTTATAGATAAGAATATTGCGGTTAGATACATGGTCAATTAATGTTCAGTTAATGTTTAGTTGATAATATATGCAAATTAGTTGATAATATATGCAAATTTATGTGTTTATGAAGTGTAAATGAATCAATATATTAATACGAAATATTGGTATTTATTGGTTTATTGGTTTAGCTGAAATAATCTACAAATTCTATTTTGTAATCCGTTTTCTGTAAATCAATTAATATTTTAGGCTTAATAGTCTGTAATGTTCCATCTGTAATTTTCTTGTTAGATATACCTTCGTATCTTGTCATGTCAGTTGAAAACAGCAAGACAAGGTGCAATGCAACTCCTTGAGCCAAATATGTCAATCAAGTCAGCACTTAGCCTATTAGCTACACTTATCATGGCCTTCACATATGTACACAATGATGGTACCGGGAATCGTGTTTTAACAACTCCCCCCTTAAGTGAGTCTAAGTGGGTGACTGTACAACATGCATCGCGGCAAGTGCCGTCA
>CAJNJA010009358.1:0-10807 GCA_905231915.1 Symbiodinium necroappetens | reverse complement strand
CCCCCCACCCCCCCACCCCCCGTACCCATGAAAGACGCCCGAAAGCAAGGTTAACACCAGGGGCCTGGAGGCTCGCTTAGCTGCTACAACTACAGCTACTACTACTACTACTATTACTACTACTACTACTACTCCTACTACTACTACTACAAGTACTAGTACTAGTACTAGTACTAGTACTAGTACTAGTACTAGTACTAGTACTCGTAGTCGTCGTCGTCCTATGTAGCAGTAATAGTCGTTGGAGCCACTAGACAGGCATTCGCCTCCCGGCTCGGGACGGAATGAATATAAAGGCTCAGTGCTGCTGACGATCCTGCCGAGGCTTTGTGGGCTTGGAGCACCAGAAAATGCAACATCGGGCGAAGACGGACCTGCGCATCCGCCAATTATGACGCAGCGAAGTGGCATTTTTATTTCGGCTTACAGCATCCTGCTGGTTGTTTCTATGCCCAGGAAGCTAATGGGATTTCACATCTCAGCAAAGGCGATTACAAAGAACGGAGCGGTGCACCGCAAAAGCAGCACGGCTGCTTGCGCAGCAGTTCAAGAGCGTGCCGTGACGTGTGCCATGCCGGCTGGGTTATTGTTACTAGGGTCCTCGGACCAACTTCGCATCATCAGTTTCTTCAACAGCCCATCACCAACATCAGCATATTGTCATCATCATCACCATCATCATAGCGTAACAACCATCATATTGCTCTTCTGCAACATCTTTGTCAGCACCGCCATCATAGCCATCATCCTTTTGGCTATCCTCGCCATCCTCAGGCAATTCTTCATCCTGGTCGCTGTTGTCGTCGTTGTCACGGGAACTGTCGCTGTCATCGGCATCACAATCACCCTTACTTTAGCAGCTGCAGCAGCAGCATCAGCAGCAGCATTAATCATAAACATGCGCTCTACGCGATGACGTCCTCCAAAGACAACTCCCAATCCATGACAAAAGACTCATTCCTGTCACCGACGACAAGCACTTTGCCTCTCTCAGCACAGAGAGGGTCGTGTTGAAGAATGTCTCGTCATCTGGCGTGAACCTGAAGAGAGTTCATCTGAAGAATCCTACCTAGGTCTACTTCCTTCCCTGTCGAAACTTCAATCCCCTGGGCCACCAAGCGCCACTTTCCCCCCCGAGGGCGTCTGCAGGACGAGGGCATTCCCTCCGTATAAGTCCTGCAAAAACGGAGGCGTTTTGTCCTTGCACTTGCTCGTGATAAGAAGGCTTCAGAACTTCCGTCCCTCACGATGATGTCCCAAAGCCTCACACCGGACCTCAGCAATGTGCTTCAACAATGCCGCCTTCTGAGACCCGGTTTCTACAGCGGAGGGGCTGGCCCTTACAACAAAGCCTCGCGACAGCTAACAAACAGACCGGCCCTGAGCAATCCGATTGGAGTCGGACGATCGCAGCGTTATTCTCGGGGCCTGGCATCAAAGCTGAGCGCAGGGCATGCAACTGCTTGCTCATGACATTTCGCTCGACTCGCAGCAAGAAAGCAAGAAATCTTGCGACTCGGGCCAGCGTTCAACGCATGCTTCCGATGCTGGCGGCATCAACATCACAGTATGAAAGAAGACACCGTCCGAAGATTGTTCGATGCCCAATCTGCCACCAGGCTGCTTGATTATAGGACGGGTCCAAGTCCAATGGACCCAGGAGAGTTATGTCTCCTGCAGTTTCTCAAGTGGCTTGCGCGATGAACGTCTAGGGCCTTGGGCCCTGCCGCATAGAACTTCCCTAGCGGCACATGGAGTGAACCATCTCCGGTCCTTCTTTGGATACGAGCACCCATGCGGCCACTGGCGGCACAAGGGTGCTGATTGCAGCCTCGGAGAGCTTTCTCTTGCCACTTTTGGGCTGCTTCGGTAAGGCTGATTTAAGTGTTAAGCGGTGAGCCACCGCTTGAAGTTTCGAAAGGTTTAGCTCGGGCCGCGGCGAGGAGCCATATCCACGGGCGCATCTATCATCTGCCTGGCCGAGCGCACGAATCTACAGAAGTTTGGTCTCGAGAAGAGCCGGCAAAAAAAGCTGAAGCCATGCCAGTTGGGACTGCCCGCAGAGGCTTCCTCTCAGCACGTGCCCGGAACGCCGGGGAACCGCCGGGGCTCTCTGAGCACCCCGGGCTGAGAGCCGAGATATGACGGAAAAGAAGAAATCGGGTCTTGGGATTCCGGTTCTTCGGGAGGTTGGGTGCAGGATTTAGGGCTCGGGGCCTCTCGAAAGCCTGCGGCTGGGTGGCTCCAGTCATGCCTCAGGCCGAGCACACACATCTGGCAGCTTCTGGCAGATTTCTCCACAGACTGTCCAGCACGGGAGAACTCGAGACACCGCACAACCGGGATCAGATTCAGCCTACGATGATGGGCTTCAGCTCATTGGCTGCCTGGCGGCTTCCGAGTCACCCTGGGGCTGCTGGTTTAAGGTTTAGGGTTTAAGGTTTAGGGCTTAAGGTTTAGGGGTTTTAGGGTTTAGGGTTTAGGGGTTACCTACTTCACGTGGACGGCCAAGGGATTTCGTTGCTGCACGGCGCACGCCCCCGGCCCCGATCGCGTTCTGTCTACAGTTCTGCACCGGCCGGGTGAACGCCAGACTTGTGACGTCCAATGCCAGGCGGATTAATCTCGCAAGCCCCGGCAGGGCTTGGCTATTAAACTGCTGCATGCTTGTCGGTCTGGTCTCGAAATCCTGCGAGGGGTGTGGAACGCTCGCTTGCAGCCTGGGTGCATCTGGGTGCGCAATCGAACTCGTATTGTGCACATATTGCGGTCGTGGGAGTGTCACGGACACTCGTGAGAGAGTTCTTCGGCATGTAGGGTGTAGGGATTGAAGTGCTCGATGCCCTTTCACCGTTCGGGGTCAACGCTTGCATAATTGTGCAGTCGGCTTGATAAACGGAGACTCTTCGGCAAGACCGCGCAAAAGGCCTCTTGCTCCTTTTCCATTTCTTCGGTGTGCTGCTTCTGCTTCCTGCAAACATGAAGCCCTTTTACAGCACAGAAAGGAAACTTGATCTCACACTCCACCGATCGGCCCGCCTGTGAAACTCCAGCTGCCCCTGACTCTGGCAGATGTAGCCGCACACCTGCATGGAAACGAGTACTCACCTCCGGCCAAGCCCAACATTCAAGCATGGAGTCGTCAATGCCTAATTCTACCGGATGCAAAACCGCAGCACCTTGCAGGTGAAGGGCGATTTCATCCTGCAAGCCATCGATGTGTGACAGTCTCATGTGCAGCCAGTATGCACAGCCTGTCCTGTGCCAGGGCACCGTGACGGCCGTGTCGGACAAATACACAAGCTCCAGGTCAGCCTCCACTCCGCTGCACAGAAAAGCGCCCAAAGCTGCGGCTTTCCCGAACCGCTCTGCTCCTCATGGGGCTTCGATGTGTAGCCGACGTCTTGGTCACATGAAGGGCAAGCCTGGAACCACGAGGGCAGGCGCTAAAGGCACTCATGCACCGCTGCCCCAACTCAGGAGGCCGCATGGACATACCTGATTGCGCATGTACGAGCACAGCTGTGCTTGGGCTATCTTGGGCCTGTTGCTCGATGTGACCAGCTACAAGCCGGGATGCTGCCGCTCTGCACCCTTCTCGCGGCGAATGACTCGACTTCCCTTGGCAGCTTTGCGCGAATGGTAGGACTGGGCCCAGAAGGGCACTCAGATACCCACCTCACGCTTGACTGTGTAGAGGCTGATCACCTTCACGTGGGTCGTCAGGGGCGCAGGACAGCTGGCTATGATGCAGGCCTGCAGGCGGGCATCCAGGACCATGGCACCATCAGTCCTGACAGGGAACCGCTGTTAAGCCCTGCCTCAAACCGATCCCCTCTCTCCGTCAAGCATGTTTCAAAGACTTCGCGCTGCCCTCGCGCTAAACCAGTGGCGGCTCCACTCCACACCGGCGCCGAGACTGGTTCTCTAAACTTGGCCTGTTGATCAAACTGCAATGCTCTGCACAGCGGCAGGGCTGTTGAGAGCAGGTTTCATAGCGCCGACGCCAAACTACGGGGAGCCCAGGAAGACGTGACCAAGAAGCTCGAACACGGGAGCACAACCTTGTGCCAACAAATTCTATCTGCAACTGGCAGCTTTTGTACATGGCCTTCTCCGCGGGATGTTCGCCAGATCAGCATCCGTCGTCACCAAGTGTGTACGACACCTGTCAGGGTCACTCGAACGTTGTTTGGGTCCCTAGCTGGGCAGGCGAAGCATTGCCCCTCCCGGGTTTTTGGCTTCGCCTGATGAGAGAATTTCATCACTGCACTTTTGATTTCTGTTCTCTTCGAAATGCAAAAGCTTGGTTTGCGAGTGCCGACATGCTGAACAAGCTTGGCAGAGTTGCATCAAAGCCTAACGCTGGCTTGGTCTTGGCGAGCTGTGGTGCAAAGAAAACGCAATGGTAGTGACCATGGAAGGCTAGCACGTAAGCGCCTCTTGCAGTGGAAGGCATTGAACCTGTCGTCCTCTTTCTGGCCCTTGTTGGTGTACACAGGCAATCGCCTCGAAGTAACCACCTCACAAGCTTGGTCAAGTGGATTCGGATCGGAACTTGACGAGCCTCCGGTACTGCACCAATAACATGGAATAAACGTAGCGCGAAAACGTAATCGAAACCCAAAAGCTTTACATAGAGTCACAACAATTCAGGCCACTGGTGAGCACTGAAACCGAACACTTTCCGGCCTTGGGCATTCTACGTCCTGGCAGATGAGCCAAGGGATGATTAGTAGACGGCTCCGCGCAGCCATCACTTCACATGCGCAAGCAGCAGCATCACCGACATGAAGTTGACTATGCACCGGGCCGGTTAAATCTCCGGGTCAGACAATCTCCCTTACTCACAGCTCTCCCGTCCAGCCAAGCATAAGACGTCGTGGCCACGCACCACATTCGCCCAAGCAGACTCTAGCAAGCTACCGCTAGCCGCAAGCCAGTCTTACGCATTGTTTGTCACTCGGAGTGGGAACACTTAGCTCTTCGACCGCATGCTGACAGTCGGTAAGCCCAAGGGCAGGTGGCTGTATCCTGTGCTTGCTAACGGGGCTCTTGCAAAGCCGAAAAGGGGCTGCGAAGTTCGCGAGCAAGTGGTCTGACCCAGGCAGGGCATGGATCGTCCGAAGAAGAAGGCGAAGGCGGCTCGCAGCCTTTTGCACCGCGGGGGAAACGTGCCAGGCTTCGAGCAAAGCCCTCCATTGAGAGGGCCGAATGATCTTCCTCCGATCAGAGCCCCGATCAAAGGGTTTAGGGTTTATAGGGTTTAGGAAAGACCCCCACGAAAAAAATGGGCATTGCCAGCGGCTGAGCCAGAGCGTGGAGTCATGAACATGAACCGAGGAAGCATCCTCCGCCCGCCGGGACCCGAATTTGGGGTTTAGGGTTTAGGGTTATCGCCGAGAAAAAAAGCTCCTTGCAACACAGTTCCGGCGAGCAGTACAGCTTCACTTCTGGAAGTGAGACGCGGTCTTTCCTTTCCAATGAACACTTTTCGAGCCTAACACTGATCAGTGGTATGTCCAACTCTCAAAACTAACTCCTGCCAAAGAAAAGATTCGCATTAAAAGTGCATGTGGGCATTGCACGTGCAATCGGCACAGCTTCTGTGTGAAGTGACAAATAAAGCCAGGAGCAGTCTGTCGCCGTCGCCCAACACCGGCCACTACGACAAAGACCAATCTCCTGTTACCTGCCATGGCCACAGATCACGAGCTGCGATGAAGCTGCAGGGTCGCACCTTGTCCTCTGGCATCTCGACCTTTGAGGGCCGACCACCTGCGGAGGCATTCCTTTTACGCAGTGCTTCAGTGCTCTTTGCTTTGTCTGAGCTTTTCGTTTGGGGTCGCTGCTCCAACAAGCCGTCGAGTTCATGAAGCAGAGGAGTCCCCCCGGCTCCGGCGAAGGCCTCAAGGCGCTCTCTCTCTCCAAGTCTCTTTGCGAGCCCTTCCGTATCTGAGAGGATGACTCGGGAGCTGCGAGGGCATCGTCGGAGAGCGGTAAGATTTCAGAGTCCATCTGAGATCGGAACACATCCAGATGTCGCATTATGAGCATCAATTTCCCGCGCTCGCGCCTCTTCCATAATGGTTGTGAAGGACCTCTCCGGCTTTACATCTGGAGATTCGCAAGCCTGAGCGAAGAGATCTGGCGTGGTACAAGAGCAAAGTGCCGAGAAAGCGGCCGCTTCCGGGCTTTCCTCCTCTCTCCCTTCAGCCTGCACAGCCGAGGCGTAGAGCCGCAGCGATTCGAGTCTGGTCTCAAGCTGCTTCGAGACCTGAACGCTGTTGTTGGACTTCTGCTTCTGCAACACGTCCTGCAAAAAGGCTTGCATCTTGCAAAGCAGTGCCACGCCATCAACCCGTCCTTCTGCTTGCTGGGCATCACGGGCCGCGTCAGCAGACGCTCCTCAGATCAGGGCAGATGTGAGACTGGGCACAGCAAAAGAAAGGATTTGAGAGGGGGGCCGCTTGCGATATGAATGCCTGCTGAGAGGCCACGTCCGCAACGAAGGATGGCGGGGAGCGTCGCTTGTTCTTGGTCATGCATGCGATCATATCATGCGAGCATGAAGAAGCAGCATGAAACAGTCGGTTTCGGTCCTGAATCACGAGGACCACAAAGACAGGCACAGGAAGAAAGGGAGAGAAAGGGAAAGCGAGAAAGTGTGCGAGACGGCGACAAAGAGAAAGGGAGACAGAGAGAGAAAGCGAGAGAGAGAGAGAGAGAGAGAGAGAGAGAGAACGAGAGAAAAAAATACTGAAACGACAGACTGAGAGACTGAGAGAGTAGTAGATAGGCAGACATAAACACAGTGCAAGACCAAGCAACACTCTCAAACTGACGAGTACATAGACACACACATACACACACAAACCAAGAAACATCCAGAGACGGAGACTGAAAGGACAAGCAGAAGATGTCGTTGCCCCATGCAGTTTAGAAACTTTCGCTCTCGCTTTTGCAAGCGGGCTCTCTGCATCTGTGATGTCGCCTTGGGACCACGAGGATACAGTCTCAACACCGACCGCATGTAGCTTTTTTGTTGTCATGCATGTCATCTGAGGTCATGGTGGAGAGAAATCACTGCCAAAACAAACACGTTCCAGGGCATGTCGCTGAGGCCGTCTTGAGCGGATGACGCGATGCCTGGAGCGTGCCACAGCAATGTTCCCCTCACGACTCTTTTGCCGGTCATCAAGTTGCAAAAGAGCGGCTCTTCACCTCGCTCTTCACCTTGTCCTTGGACTGACTGGAAAAGGGCCCTATGCCTTCTAGCATAAGAAGAGGCGGTCGTAGGAATATGGAAAATAACGGGCAGTTCGAGGAATCGGCGGAGTTTCTGCTGCTCTGACGTAGGGTACAGCCAATCTTTGGGCCACGTGGCAACATTCGATGAGCGAGGAGATGCCCCTTTCGCGGGGGATGCCGCCTGCAACTACAAACCCTTCAAACGCTGTGTGGATCTGTGGAGCGTTTTGAAACCACTGACTGCATCTATAGCAGTCAAGCTCCCATGCAGTGAGAATTCACGAAAGCTGCCTTCTTCTGTACCGGAGTCTTGCTTTCAGAAGGGGGCCCCACTGCCCCCTCCTGTGGTTTTGTCCTGTCAAAGCTCTGCGAATTGCGCGAAGAGTCGTCTATGCAAAACCGCAGGCCCGCAGGCCTGACAATGTACCCGATGCAAAACTCCCACATCAGGTTTGCAGGCAGAATGCTTTTGTGAGCAGCAGCAGCTGCTGCTGTTGCATCCTGACACACTCAGGCCCGAATGGCAAATGCACTCGGCCAGCTGCACATGACAATCGATGTCCGGGGCCTTGCCACCCATCTGCAGCAGCACACCTGGCAAACTTCTTCGCATCTCGACATGTACCATTGGCAAACTTTCCGTGAACGTATGCTTCCCAGCCTGGTCCACCAGGGTGTTTTTTGTGGAAGTTCGTCACATCATACACCTGTGCCACCGACACATCGCGACAGGAATCACCATGCAGTGCATGCTCATCCCACATCGGCAAGGCCACATCATTTTTGTGTCGCTGGCGCCTTTCGATTCATTATGACCCACAACGAGGAGGGGGTGTTGTGCTTGATAACCTGGCCATCATGTAGCTTGCGCTCAAGTCACAAAAGCTCAGACCGAGGCAAGATGTTCCTAATTCGGCAAATGAAAGCTTTCAACAGGGTTCAAACACCGTGCAATGCTGTTGCTGATTCTGCCGGCCTCCTCCACCGTATAGGGTTTACGATGTGCAGGCATGACCAGCGGCATGGCAGCATTGAAAACAAGCTTTTCTAACAACCACCGGCACGTTAACTCTGGAAGCGACGGCGCGGAGGCCTACGTGACATGGACCTTGATCTGACTAAAATCGTTTGATGAGCGGCATGTTCAGCTTCTAAGGGGCTGTGTTGCCTTTGAATACATAGACCATGGAACGGATTGGTCAACTTAAGCGAGCCAAATGTACGTTGATTGCAGGTGCTCCGCCTGTCCATGAAAAGACACATGCTATTGAGCAAAGGGCAAAGACTCGGTGGTCTGACTCCAGTGCTGAAACCTGTCTGTGGCTACTGCTGCTGCTCCTTCTGCTACCACCACCACCACCATCACGATGACTTCTACTTCCCACCATCACCACCACTACCACTACTCCTCCTCCTCCTGCTGCTGCTGCTGCTGCTGCTTCTCTCTTCTCTCTTCCTTCCTTCAGGTTAAAGGGGCTTGTCAGGCCCCTCAGCCCATGGGCCCCCCCACGGCTTGCGGGGCTTCCGGGGGAAGCAGTACACGTACCAGAGGGTTCGACTACACGTACCTACATCAGCTGAAGTAGTACTGTCTTCTTTTTCTTCTTCCCCAGGGCATAGGACCTAGTACTCTCTTTCTTTCGTCAGGGTTGTGGGATAGGAGTACTCTCTCTCTATCTCTCTCTCTTGCCTCGCGGTCCGCTATGCGCAGGCAAGCAGGAGTCTTTCCTGGCCGCCTTAGGGCGGCAATGTCTATGACATTCCTGATGGAAGTCATCATATACTCCCCACTGCCCACCCGCGGATATACGCGGAGATCAACTTAGCACAATGCGATCAAATTCGCATGCATGCCAGCCAGCTCGCTCGAGGCATACAAGCAAAGCTTTTGTCAGCAGGACCACTGCACGGCTATCCCCGTTGGATGTCACATACGGCCGATCAGATCACAACGCGCCCCGCCGCGATGCTGCCAAGCGAGCCCGACTAATGCTCCTCCGGATTGTTGCAAGACGGAGCAATGCACAAAAACGGCCGACTGGGCATAAAATCGTTTTCCCGTAAGGCACAAAACCGCTCAAGCGCCATGTCAAACACGACGCAGACCGCCCTCATTTCACTGGTTCATCCAATTTGCCAACGGCGTTGGCCAAAGTGGATCTCGCAACACAATCCTTCTTGAACTGAACCACGATGAGGTGCATAACACTGGAATGACGCAACTTGCGGAGATTGTCCGGAATTCGGCATTCCACTCCCTGTGCAGCCCGTCTGGAAGAGAAATACCAGGTTGTTTCCCTCCGTTTCCTCCGCCATAGGCCTCTGTTGAAGATGACATGTAGGCCATAGAGGAAAGACGAGGAAGAGAAGTGATAGAAGTACATCGTCTGAGGAGATGATACCAGGTGAGGAACCGCCGTCATCGCCAGCGAAAAGAAACTTGGAAGGTCAAGCTGAAGAGTCTGAACCTGTGAGACAGAGAGTTGATGAAGGAACAACTGAAGTTGAAGAAAGACCTGATAAGTTTGAAGCGGTTAGAGTTGAAAATGTGAGAAGCGTGAGTGAGATCAAAAGTTTCATTTCATGAGGAAAGAACTGCCAAGATACCATATTGATGAAGAAGTGGAACTTGATGAGCTTGATGAGCTGGAAACGGCAGTAGGAAGCGAAAATGGTGAATTCATGTCTGATGGTGAAGATGAGATACCTGAGGAAATTCCAACATGGTCTCACGCAGTGGAAGATGGACCACCAAAGTTGGACGAAAGTGAGCTGGAAAGAGTTGATGGAGTATCAAGACAGAAAGAGCTTGAAAGGTTGATGGAAATGAATGTGCTGAAAGAGATGCCAGAAGGAACAGACGTGACAAAGTACAAGTTTCTGTCAACGAAAGTGGTATACGATTGGCGACACCGTGAAGGTGAATGGCGAAGAAGAGGAAGATTGGTAGCCCGTGAATTCAGATGGCTATCTTCGTATGACATCGCGAGTTTCTTTTCGCCAACTGGAGTTGCAAGCACGGTGAAGTTACTGTCAGGTTTGTTTGTATCCTCAAACGGGTACATAGACGTTGGAGATGCTTACCTGATGGTGGAACAAGAAGAACCAACTGTGGTCAAAGTTGACGGAAAGTACTACGAACTGGGATTCACACTCCCAGGACAACGAATTGGGTCGAGCGCTTGGTTCAACAAACTGAAAGGATACTTAGAAGAGTTCCGATTAACGTCCGATGATGGGTTACCAGCGCTGTTTTACAAAAGACCCGAAGAAGGACAGAAAGGAATCATCGTGTTGTCACATGTGGACGATATGGAACTGTATGCTTCAAGGAAAGACTTTCATAGGTTGGTTGACTTTCTGAAAGGAAAAGGATTGAAGATCAAGATAGAAGGACCTATGGATGAAAGAGAAGGTACGATGAGTTTCTTGAAGAGAGGATTTCAAGCTACAGATGATGGAAATGTGGAAATCACGATGAATGCAAAGTACATTGAAGGATTGGTTGAAGTGCTAGGTTTGGAAAGTGCCTACGCAAAGAAGATTCCGTGCCCAG
>CAJNJA010009357.1:240-14845 GCA_905231915.1 Symbiodinium necroappetens | reverse complement strand
TGGCGGCGGCGCTTGAAGTTCTCCACGCTACCATCTGCGGTGAACCCGGCGGGATCCCAAAATCCAACAGGGTCTTGCACTCCCAGCTCGTTCTCAAATGCACGCAGAGGCGAGTCAGTGTAGGTGGCCCAGTCGCCCCACGCGGAGCCTGTCAGTCCGTCCTGCACCAGGCACGGTCTCTCTACGTGCTGTTTCAACTACTGAGTTGCACTTGCCGAGGAAACCTAAGTAACTAACCCAGTCTTCCTGTCGGACGGCGACTAGCGCACTAGCAGAATTAGAATAGGGTTTTGGGGTATATTTTACTATAACTATCATAGGGATCCCCCAAAACCCTATCAAGGCACCTATATTACGTACGCCCCTATAGAACCCTTTCAGGATCTGCAAAACCAACAGGTATGGTCTACAGGGTAAGCTACGGCATGGAATTGTGGGATCCTTCAAGCGGCCAGGAATATGGTTGTCGTACGTAATATAGGGGCCTTGATAATTAGAATAGGGTTTTGGGGGTTCCTTATTATAGTTATAGTATAATGGGCCTCAAACCCTATTCTAATTATTAAGGCCCCTATATTATTGCTATGGCCGCTGCTCTTGTGAATGACGGCCTTTGAGTGTTTATGTCGGGACTTCGATGACTACAAATCTTCCACACCTGGACTACTCTTATGTTCCCAGAAACTTCAATCTCCTAATGAAGATCCCCTGCTTCAACATCCCCACTACAGTATAAGGATTTGTCCTAAAAAATGCAGTGGGGGATTTCCAGGCGCTGGGTTTCACCTTTTGCCACTATCAAGTCTTTCTTCTTGTTCCAGAACGAGCCTGAACCCCTCAAGGCTATAAGGCCGCAATCCTTGAACCCAACACTCCAACGAGGAAAACTAAACCCTAGGCCCTGAGCTCCCCCATAAAGGCCCCTTTTTTCAGCACTCCGGATAGTATCCCTCAGCAGTGGTGACCCTTTCCGCAACCCCCAGGGGTTTCACTCATCTGGGTCCTGGAAGGACATACCAATGAAAGCCTAATAGGGCCTTAATACTTGGATTAGGGTTTTAGCATAGGTTATAGTATAGTCATGTTAATAAGGAACCCTCAGGAAATATATATATATGTATGTATGTATGTATGTATGTATGTATGTATGTGCGTGTATCTATATTTATTCAGGCTTCTTTATTGGACGTTACACCCTGAACCCTCCTGGAAGAACATCCCAATGATCGCCATCATCGCCAAGCGCCCATTTGCTAGCTCCGCGCTGAGCTTCTTCTTGAGCGCCTTAGAAGGCGTGCACAAGAGCCTCGTAGGAAAGTAGGTCCTGAGGGAACTATGTTTTTGGGGCGTTGGTGCTGGCGTTGGGGTGTTTGTACTGTTCAGATGGCGTTGTGCCAAGATGTCATTAGGATTTAATTTCGACTCGAACCTTTGCACACCTTTTCAGCAACTTTTGTGACTTTTGTGTAGAGCGCACGGCTGAAATATCGGGGCCCTTAATAGGTATTCAGGATTTCTACTATTCGGGTGCTGGGTTCAGGGTCACTGCGTAGGGTGTCATCTTTTCGGGTTTCTAGTGGGGTATCAAAGCATTGTCCAGGGCAATTCCCCTTCCTTTCTTCTAGACTCGCCGAAGACCCCAAGTACTTATTAGTCCCTGGCCCGGAACCTGCATTCTACATACTCGTCTCCTTGGCTAAAGCTGTTCGTGCGTCCACAACGTCACGAGGAAATGAAAGGTCAGGTTTCCAAGATCAACGCAAAAGGACAAGAACCTCCTCAGTCTCGGCTAAGTTCCCAAATCGCGCCCCTTGGAAAAGGAATTCCTATGGATTCCTTTATATTTTTGTTCAGGCTTGAAGGCATTTTTTAAGGGGAACCCCATAGCAAAACCAGGCAACAGGGTACTAGTGTAGGGGCCTTAATAATTCGAATGAGGGTTTGGGGGTTCCTTTGTATAATTATAGTATAATATACCAAAAACCCTATTCTAATTATTAAGGCCCCTCCACTAACCTCTTATAGAACCCTTATAAGTACTTACCCCTATAGTTGCCCTTTAAAGGGACCCTATTCTAGTTATTAAGGCCCCTAGGAACCTAGAACCCTCGAGCTCATTGGGGAACTCAACAGCTCCTCGCTCTTCTAAGTGACTGAAGTTTGTGAGGCAAGCCATGGCCAGCAACATAGGGCCCCGTAAGGAGGAAAGGGGGGGTGGGTTCTTCATCAGGGGTCTGCGTCAATCGTCTAGGAGCCAAAAACCCTCTAAACCGTGTTTAACGTGCTGCGGTTTAGGATTTTGTTGAAATTTGCACCTCAGGCTCGCTGGCGGTGATGACCTTCCAGCCGTAGTCACCTTAGGAGCTGTCGGACAAGCTTCTTAAAAGGCCACAATCCTTGGTTTTCTAGTGTAGACCCCTTTTGGGTTGCGTGTTTAGGGTGTACCAGTGTAGACCCCTGAATTGAGAAGTCACCTCTGCGTTGATCGCAGTATAAGTAGGAAGCCGAAACAGGAATGGCCATTGCGAAAGGGGCTCTGTTCATCTGATTAAACCCTGAACCTGAACCCTAAACCCTAAGCCCTGAACCCTCAACCCTAAACATTAAACCCTGAACCTGAACCCTAAACCCTAAGCCCTGAACCCTCAACCCTAAACAGTAAACCCTGAACCTGAAACCTACCCACTTCTAAAGGACGTAGAGTCTACCCCAAGCCCGGCTCTGATCCTTGAGGGCGACAGAAAGTCCGAAAACGTCCTATAACTCAGAAAATAGATACATGTTCAGGAACAGATATACATAAACATCGACAAAGAGAGAGAGAGAGAGGTGTATATATATATATGTATATATAGATAGATACATAGATAGATAGATAGATAGATAGATAGATAGGTAGATAGGTAGATAGAGAGATAGATAGACATGGACAAGTATCAACACACATGCATAAGTACAGTGTTTGCGCAAACAGATGAACAAAGAAGGGATTCACATAGACAAAGGCACCCGTGTACACACACACACAGATGTACATATACTCACACACACACATCTATCTATCTATCTGTCTGTCTATCTATATACCTATCTATCTATCTATCTATCTATCTATCTATATACAATACACATACAGACATACAAGCATACAAACACATATGCGAAGACATCTACATATAAATTTACATATACATTTACATATACACATACAAACACATGTGCATATACATGATCATGAGCGTATGCACATATTAACACATGTAAATATAAACATAAATATTTTACATACACATACACACATGCTCATTCGCTCATTCCTTCGTTCGTTCATTCGCTCATTCCCTTCCCTTCCCTTCCTTTTGTATCATTTCCTTCCTTCGTTGATTCCGTCAGTCAGTCAATCAGTCAGTCAACCAGTCATTTCTACATACATATATATATATACACATGTGTATATCTTTTTTTGTATTGAAATGGTTATAATATATATATATATATATTATACACACCCACACACACAGACCTCCGCGTGTCCGCTTCAAAAAGGCTAACGCCCCATCAGGCCTGGGGTTCCGTTGTACTTGTACGCGAAGAGCTCGTAGTATCCGGCAAAGGCCACGATCTGGGCCCACCCTGCGCCGGGCACCTTCGACGAAGTCTCTCCCTAAAGTGGGGATAGGGGAGTTTTGCAAGAGACTGAGGGTTCAAAAGTCCCCAGAGAGCCCAATACCCCCCCCACTTAATTGTGGAATACACCTTAAATTATAGGGGCCTTAATATTCTGATTTAAGGTATATTCCTTAATTCCCTTTATAGAAACCAATATATACCTTAAATTATAGGGGCCTTAATATTATGATTTAGGGTAGATATATTGCTTACTTAAGAAGCGCCTCGGGGCTCTCTGGGTCTAGGGTGTTGACTAGGAGCCGGGTTTAGTAAGCGTGTAGTGATTTTTTGGGTAGGGTTTGATTTTTTGGGTAGGGTTTGATTTTTTGGGTAGGGTTTCAAAGGGCCACAAAAGGTGACCTAGTCTCATGGGTTTAGGTGGACGGGTTCAGGGTCCCAGCGGTTGCTCTAGAGGTCCGGTGGTGTATAGGAGTGACGATTGGAAACTTACTTTAGATCCATGCATTCGTAATTTCAATAGGGTCTTGGTGCATCTTTTAAAACCATACAGGGGCTATAAAGGGATATTACACAGTCCGAACCAACAGGAGGAATCTTCCTTGATGTAACCCCAAGACTCTTTAAAAAGGAACCCTAGGATTCAAGAGGTATTGATCTTGTGCTCTATTGATCCCAGACTCTTAACAAAGGAACGCTAACAACCAGGGGGATGTTGATATGGTGCTCCATTGACGACCCTAAACCCTAAACCTTAACCGTGGCTTTTCCTTGTGTTAGCCCGGGAAGAAGGCCATGCAGAACTCCGCGATAGCGAGCCCCGTAGTAGGACGCTCGAACCTCAAGGCCTCATGTAGGGGCCTTCATAAATTAGACTAGGCGTTTGGGGTATACTCTACTATAATTACTATACTTATAATAAGGACTCCCCCAAAAACACACACACACATAATAATAATAATAATAACAATAATAATAATAACAACAATAATAATACTATAGGTATTTATTAAGGCCCCTATAGCAAATCCTGCCGCCAGCCGAGGGCCAGCCGAAACCCCCGAACCCAAACTCTGAAGCCCCCAAAGCCCGAATGCAAACTAAAGAGGCCCTAGCAAAGTCTAACGAAACCCCAATAAACTCGACTATACATCCCGAGTCGAAACCCCTAGACTCTAGACCCCTTTAAAACCTCACATAAGAAAAAAACCGGCAAATCCCTAAAGCTCAAAGCCCCGGAAATTCCCCAAGTAGGCCAACGCCCTCAACTTCGGCCTTGCTGATGGCAGCCAAGCCGTTGGGCACGTCCGAGAACCTGGGCTTTCGCTTTATGGAGGCTTCTTGGGGAAACAAGGCAGAGTTTGGGAGGGTCTTTGGACCTCTCTTTGTTTTAATGGGGGTTTGTTGGGCGCAGCCTGTTTAAACAAGGCGTATTTGGCGTATTTGGGCTCTTCCGATCTTAGGGGGCTTTTGAGGATCTTGGCGCTCCTCTTCTTTTTGTGTGATGTGGTTTTACTTCTCCGCTTCCCTCCTTTGGTGGCTCGGGCTTCCGGGTATCGCGCTCTGAGCCTCAAGGACCTTGGGGCTTGAGGGCTTTTGGTCTCTCGCGCCTTGGTTTTTTGGGTTCCGGAATCTTTTTTTTGTCCCTGGTTCTTAGTGGGGGCCCCGCCTCCACCCCTCCCCTCCCCCCCGCCATCCGTCCCCTTCCCTACTAGGAACCAGGGAGTTTTGGGGGTCGTAGGGTCCGCTTTGGGGTTTTCGGCTTTCGGTTTTCGGGCTTACGCATGTTTTCGCTTATGCGAGCACTATCGAAAGTAAGGGACTGCGCTCCGAAATGGTAGTGAACCCTTACCAAGCCTATAGAACCCAAGTATCAAGACTCACAGTTTCGGCCACAGTTTCGGCGAGGCCTGAAGACCACAGAACCGTGAAGCATAGTAGGATCCTTCTATTAACCCCAAGACTACTCAACCCCAAACCCTAAACTCCCTACTCCCTAAACTCCCTAAGCCCTAAACTCCCCACTCTCCCTAAACCCTAAACTCCCTACTCGCTAAATCCTAAACTCCCTAAGACCCTAAACTGCCTAAACGGTCCTAAAAACACCCTAAACCCTAAAAGCCCTAAACCAAGAAGCCGACGCCCCCGAGATCCTGGTACCCAAAGCCCTGAATCCCGAACCTCTGACACCCTCAAACCCACCATGGGTAGCTCTCTAAATTAGGGTCCCTTTTGGGGTCCCTTTTAGGGTTTCTATATGGGTTAAGGTTACTATAAGGGTTACAATATGGGTAGTTCGCTAAATTCGCGTCCCTTTTAGGGTCCCTTTTAGGGTTTCTACAAGGGTTTCTATAGGGGCTTCCATAAGGGTAATTCTCTAAATTAGGGTACCTTCCTTAAGCCCCAAATATACCAAGACAGCCTTATTACAAGGACCCTTGAAGGGACCCTAAACGCTACGCCCGGACGTCACGCCGCAGCGCAAGAATAAACATGGAGCCGTAACACACGAATCTATTGGCATTTACAGTACGACAGTGCCTTGGTCGTGGCTCAGGAGGCAGCTTTTCCAACGTGTTTTTTTACAAAAAATACATGCTAGAGGAAAGCCTTGAATGAAAGAGTTTTGGGGCCACTACGGCTGTCAATGTTTGGGGTTGCACTGCTTTGGGGCCGGAGGTGAACGAGGTTTGTGGATGCTGTGTGGGAACGGGGGGAGTTTGTGGGAACGTTATCATGGTTGGCACATGGATGCTCTGTGGGAACGGATGGAGATTGTGGGAACGTTATCATGGTTGGGCCATGGATGCTCTGTGGGAAAGGATGGAGTTTGTGGGAAGGGGTACGGAATCGGCGAGCGTGCAGAAGCCGAAAATGCTGAGAGCACGCGCGAATTCCAGTCCGGACAAGCCGAATCTGCTGGAAAACGCAAGACATGAAGCACCTGTGCAAGCGCGGCAAGACGCCTGGGCGGCGGGCTAATTTAGAGAACCACCCATATTATTCAGGAACCTAACGAATCCTATCACGGGGTTTTCAGGCCCCTTGTCTTAACACGGCATAGGAACTACGTAATAACTTAAGGTAGCATCCTTCCTTTGCGGACCCCTAAGCCCTAAGCAACTGACCCTGTGGCACCGATATGAAGAACCCTTAAAAGGGAAAACCGCCTATAACACCCTAAGCTTAAACCCTGAACACAAAACCCCCAAACCCTAAACCCTGAACCCTAAACCCTACACCCGAAACCCTACACCCCAAACGCGAAACCCTAAACCCTAAACCCTGCACCCTAAACCCCTACACCCCTACACCCCGAAACCCTAAACCCCTAAATCCCGAAACCCCTAAACCCCTGCACCCCTACACCCCTAAAACCCTAAACCCCTACACCCCTAAAACCCTAAAACCCCTAAACCCCTACAACCCTACCACCCCTACAAACCCGAAACCCCCAAAGAGCCGAAAGAGCCGAGAGGCTTCAGGCCCAAGGAGGGCGAGAGGAACCCCGGCCACTTGAAGTACTCCTGGGCTCACAGAAGAGAGACTGCCCCCTTGCTCATCGGGGGCGCACCTAAGCCCTAAACCCAAAACCCTAAGCCCTAAACCCTAAGCCCTAAACTTGAAGTACTCCTGGGCTCAAAGAGGAGGGAGACCGGAAGGGGTTTTGTTGTTCATGGGGTGGGGGTACCGAAACCCTAAACCCTAAATTACTAAAGCCTAAGCCCTAAACCCAAAACCCCAAAACCCTAAGCCCTAAGCCCTAAACCCTAAATTACTAAACCCTAAACCCAAAACCCAAAACCCTAAACCCCTAAGCCCTACGGAGTACTCTAACCGGGGGTACCTACGCAGTCGAGAGGGTTTAGGCTTGTGAAGCTTGGGGTTGTCTAGACGGAATTTTTAGCTTCGTGCACAACAGGAAGGGCAGCATCTTACTACATGGGAGCTCAGTGGATTTCACCAGAACTTAAGTTAAGGTGCTTCGAGTTTTGGGGACGTCTGCGGGTGTTTACATGGTGTACAGGATCTTAGTTTTAGTGATAAGATAAGAGCATGCGGAGCAGAGTACTTACAACGCACATCGCTTCCACCACGCAGTGTTTTCATTGAGATCCTAAACCCTCTAAGCCCCAACTATAAAAGTTTACACCCCTATACACCCTAAACCCTAACTTGAGTTCCTTCACAAGCGCCGAGACTCAGGCACGATGTAGCCAACGGTCGCATACATCGCTACGCGGCCATGCCTTCGCTGTGTCGTTCTGCTTCGGGCCCCTTGGGGCCCCTAAAACCCAAAACTCTAAACCCAAAACCCTAAAACCCAAAACCCTAAAACCCAAAGCCCTGTTGAGTTTGGGGCTTCGGGTTTTGGGTTTAGGGGAGCGCAGGTCCTACTCTGAACCTCAGCGCGGTCATTGAAGGCTGGAGTTGCATGGTTGGCACCTCTCCCTGTGCACACCACTTCCCTCTTCAAGATCTAGGCGGCTTAGGGATCGTTCCGCTGCATCGTAGAGCCTACACTGCCCGACACTAAACCCTAAACCCTGAAAACCCAGAACCCCAAACCCCAAAAATCCCAAGAACCCGAAGAACCCTAAACCCTAAACCAAAGAACCGCGGGCTAACCGTGCAAGATGCTTGATCTCAGTCTCACGGCGGCGCTTGAAGGTCTCGACGTTTCCATCCCGGGTGTAGCCAACGGGATCCCAGAAGCCCACGGGAGCTTGCACGCCCAGCTCCTTTTTTAAAACCAGGAGCTTCGAAGGGTTCCTTAAAAAGGATCTATAACGGGTTTCTATAAGGGAATTAAGGAATATATACCTTAAATCATAATATTAAGGCCCCTATGATTTCTAGGTTCCCCAGTAGCCGATTCATAATAAGGCTACCCTTTTTCCTACTCTTTGGCTTTATTTTTGGGGAACCTCAAAAGAAAAAGGGCAAAAGGGTACTACTGGGGAACCTAGTCCTTTTTCAACCAGGAGCTCCCGAAGGTTTTTCTTCTTTTTTTTTAAATCTTAGGGGCTGAGTACCCAAGCCCCAAAAAGGTGAACCTTTCAATTTTGGTAGGAGTATATAAGCCCCAAAACGGTTCAAGGATACCTAGTCAGCTACTACGTTATGGAACGTTGCGGGGGCCCTAGGCTCCAGGATCTATGCTCCGGTGGCTTCGGTTTGGAGCGTCCCCCTTCAGCCCGAAAGCCCCCCAAGCCCTGGAAACCTGAACCCTAAACCGGACTTTGAAGTAACCAGGGAGAAAGAAGTATAAACTTTTACTTTATAATGGTTCCTTTAAGGAACAGGTCCAATAAAAAAGTATTCAAGTGTGGTACTCCAGAACCCTAAATTGCCTAGAAAGCCCTGGCCTAGAAAGCCCTAAAACCCTGAACACACTGAAAAGGTCAATTCTCCCAAAGAAAGCTAGACTCTCAAGCTCTCTGGAAGGCCCTGAAGTCCCGACACCTTCCAGGCTTTTAAACAGAAGCCCTCAACGCCCCCTTTAGCTATAACTATACCTTAAACCCCCTAAGCCCTTCTGGTACCCATATAGATCCCTTTGTTCCACTACCTTAAGGACCCTAAACTATGGGAATTATGGTATATTTGTTTGCTATGGGTAATGCAGGATTTGTATCATCAACCTAAACCCTAAACCCTAGGGTTTAGGGTTTAGCTCTAGGCTTCTTTCGAACACTTCGGGAAACCTTAAAGCCCCCTTAGCTTTAACTATATCTTAAACCCCATAAGCCCTTCTGGTACCCATATAGATAGTTTTCCTTTTAAGGGTCCCCTTTTAGGTCCCCATTATAAAACGGCACCCTTATAAAGAGGACCCTAAAAGGGAGCCTACTTTAGAGAACTACCCCCCTGTAGATCCCTTTCTTCGAACACTTCGGGAGCTCCGGGCTCCGAGCTCCTCCTCGAAAGCACGCAGAGGCGAGTCGGTGTAGGTCGCCCAGTCGCCCCACGCGGAGCCGGTCCTTGGCTCTGAGTTTCCCAGAGAGCCCAAGGGGCCCCTTAATTAAGGAATATACACCTTCAAAGGGTTCCTTGAAAAGGATCTATAAGGGTTTCTATAAGGGAATTACGGAATATATACCTTAAATCATAATATTAAGGCCCTTATAGTTTAAGGTATATATTCCTTATTTAAGGGGTATTGGGCTCTCTGGGTTCGCAGGTGCTGTTGGGGTGCCTGTGACAGTTTCTGAGAATCTGAAGTGCCTCAAACCAAAAGGTTTTTGCAAGGGTGTTGCTTGTCAGGCTTTTGCAGCATTTAACGCAGGGGGAACGGGGTTTTTTGATACTAACTATTCGGTGCCGTATCTGGTTTTTGAGAATGCTAAATCGGATTGCTTAGGTTTAATCCTGCTATTCGGGATCACCCAGAGCCGCTTACTGTCTGAAACTCCTACACATACTGCGATTGCATGAGGAGGAGAAGCCATGATCGTCATCTTTTTCTCTCATCCCATCAGCCTTGTATGAATCCGCATCCTAAGCAGAATCTGCGTGCTGGCAGCCATATGTGTATGCTTGTGCAGCAAAGGAGAATGCCATTGAAACAACTGGTCGAACGGCACAACGACTGCGATTAGTAAAGGCAGCAGCAATAACAAGAACACGGGTAATGATACCCATAGTCCTGCAGCGAAGACTACACTTCCGAAAAAAAAGCCACACACACACACAGAAGTCCGCGACAGACTCTCAGGTCCTGAAACCGCATGCTGGCGCGTTCATAAAAGACGAATGCAGGACAATAGGATTGATCCCTAGAAAGGACACCTAATCCTAATACCCTAGTAACCCTTGTATACCCCTTATATAGTCTCCTACAGTCCCGAAAATAACCCCAAGGGTCCCTTTAAGGGTCTCTCCTTTACTCCCTTGCTCCTAAAGCCCCTCAGGCTCCAACCCCTACAACCCCAAGGAGCTCTTCAGCCAGGTCTCAGGCCATCCTGGAAGAACATTCCGATGATGGCAAACCTCGCTGACTTGATTCGGAATCGCGGCTTCAGGGGCAGCAACAGAAACACAAAAACACAACTCCCTTGTAGAACCCTGAAAGAACCCCTGAAGGACCTTGAAAGAACCCCCAAACAACCTTGATAGAACACATGGGAACTTGTTGAAAGGTTCCACAAAAGGTTCCTTAATGCTTAGAGCACGCCATGGTCTTACCGGGGCGCTTGAGGTGTCCGGGTTAAAGTTCAAGGCTTGGCTTTCGCTTGGCTTTCGGTCTTAGGGTTCAGTATGTAGCGGGGGTATACGGACCCCGACAAGAGGGTTCCATTCTTGACGTAAACAGAAACAAGCAGGGAAGTCTTATGGGGCGTGTAAGGCAACTATTGTGGGGAATGAGGGCCACATGGTTCAGGGTCTTAGCGTGCAGGGTTTAGGGCCATTGAACTTGAAGGTGCGCGGGTCGTCAGAAGTACAGCCAAAAGCACCTCAATTAAGCTAGGAAGTACTTGCAAGACTAGCTACACGCACTATAACCCTACATACTAATTAAGTTGTTTGGTCCAGTAGGGGGCGGGCTTCCAAAAAACGGTCAGTGCGAGATCCTGACAATTAATGTAGGGTCCTTAATAATTCGAATAGATGTTTTGGGGTTTCCTTATTATAGTTATAGTAATAATATACCCCAAACCCTATTCTAATTATTAAGGCCCTTATATTATGCGGCCTATCGAGTCTCCTCCCTTACCACTTTTTGCCACGAACCCTTGACCCCGAAACCCTAAAGCCCTGACCGCAGACCCTAACATGCCCTTGTACGCCCCATAAACCCGAAGAGAGTCCTGACCATAGAACCAACCTTACACTTTTGGAGTCATTTTAGAGGGTTCTTTGCAACGGATTATCAAGGCGTTTACAGGGTTTGCATCCACTCTCCGTAGGGTATGGTATAGAAGTTGGCCTAAACCACCCTTAACCCTACCCTAAACCCCTAAACCCTAAATCCCTAAACCCTAAATCCTAAATCCAGGGAGCATGGCCAGCCTTCCGTTGTTGATCTCTGCGTTGAGGCTCTTCATCTTCTTCTCGGAGTCCTCATTGGGAGTTAGGATTAGGGGGCTCAAGTTGTCTGAGGCTTCGGGGATTGGACGGTTTTGAGTGTAGAAGGCTATGCCCCTAGGGCTTTCTTTCATCTGCTCTCGAACCCTAAACCCCCTAAACCTCTTAGACCTCTTAAACCCTAGGCCCTAAACCCTAAGCCCTGCGGCCGAAACCCACGGTTCGGGCTTCGGGGTACAGGGCCCTGCGACGACAGCGACGGCTTCGGGTCCAGGATCCTGTAGCCCTGAAGCCTAATCCAAAGGCCCTAAAACAACCCTCAACCCAAAAAACCCTAAACTTAAACCTAAACCCAAAACCCTAAACCCCTAACCCCTAAACCCTAAAACCCTAAAGCCCTAACCCTCAAAGCTAGGGGTCCAGAAGCTCTTGAACCTTAAACCCTACGCCCCAAAAACCTAAGCATTCTTTGCTTTTGGCAGCACCTCGATCTTCCTTAAATTATAGGGGCCTTAATATTAAGATTTAAGGTATATTCCTTATTTAAGGGGTCTTGGGCTCTCTAGGTACGCCCCGGACCTAAGCCTTCTTTGCTTTGGCAGCACCTCGATCTTCTTGCCGAAGGGAAGTCCGAAAGCACCGTAGCCGTAGTCGCCGAGGACGTCCGTCTGAATGTTCCTGAAGCGCTTTTGCGGTTTCGGGCTCAGGGTTTTAGGGTTTAAGCGTTTTTAGGGTTTTAGGGTTTAGGGTTTTAGGGGTTTTAGGGGTTTAGGGTTTTAAGAGCAAGCGCTAGAGTCAAATGCCCTTGAAGCCCTGAAACCCCCTGACCTGAGAGCCTCAAGGCCCTCATCCAAAACCCTAACTCTATACCCGGTATGCCAAATTCTGCTTAGCCTCAGAGAAGGAACGACAATTTCTCACAAGGGTTCTGGGGATTGGGAGTCTAAGGGTTTATGGTTTAGGGTTTAGGTTTTTGTTTTATTTAGGGTTTTAGGCTTTAGGGCCTAGGGTTTAGGGCTTAGGGTTTAGGGGTTCAGGGTTTTATGGTTAACGACGGTACAAAGAACTCCCAAGAACTACACAAAGCCTTCCTCAAGTGCACCCGGCGTGCTGAAGGTTGGACACCTCGATGATGCCGACGAAGGTGACAATCTGGAGCCATCCTGCCAGAAGCCGGGGTGGCTAGGTCATGACGTGTTGCTTGTTTTAGAAAACGGCACGTGAGGACTTTGAAGATCTACACAGCATTTCTTGCTTAGAAATTCTGTTTCTTCGGCAAGAGATGCGCCGGTGCAGGATTCTGAACCCTGAATCCTACGACCCTGAAATGCGTAATAGACACCTTAAGCCCAAACCCTACGACCCTTTTAAAAAGCCTTATACGGCACCGGTATAGAACTCTCAAAGAACCCGTTAGAAAACCCTCAAGGCAAGCCCTGGAAACTCCGCAGCCTCAAGCGCCCAACACCCAGTGGGGCTTTTTGGGCGGCTTTCTTCGCAAGGGGAAGGGAGGGAGGGGTGGGGGTTTAGGGTTTAGGGCTAAAGGGTGTGCGGTGTAGGAAGCACTCTTACTGATAATGTGGAGCCCTGATGCCCTGAATCCTAAACTTACCACTTAAAAAACGGTCTACTTGAACTGAGAAGTGTAAGGTCTTCGGAAACTCCAAGAGCCCTCAACCCGGGGATTGTGATCATGGGGCCTGCATTTGGTTTAAAGAAGTAGTAGTCGTAAGCAAGGGAGCAGCCTTCTTCCTACACGCTCTGCGCTTGCTTCGAGCCTGTAAGTTCATGAAACCCAAGGGGGGCTCACGGTGCCCTGCATTCTGTGCTTTGGTTTAGGGGTTTATGTTTTTTCCAAGGCTTATGGGGTTTAGGGTTTAGGGTACCTATCTTGAACAGCAAATCCGGAACTCCGAGACACTGAGCACCGACTGAAGTCCGGAAAACCAGGAACACCTGACGCAAGAGCCAACTTCCGACTTCTTCTGGCCTCAACCAACTTCTGATGCTGAACCTCAAAACCTCTGCTCTAAACCCTAAACCGCTCTGAACCGCCCAAACCCCAAACCAACCCTAAACCCTAAAACCTAAACCCCAAACCGTGAACCCGAAGTCCCAAGACGCAAACCCCGAAAGCGCCCCTCCTGCAAGCGGGACTGCCGCGGCACCCTTCAGACCGTTGGGGATGTCAGTGAAGGCCAAGGACTGCGAAGGGGAGCCTCGGGCTTTGCTGGACGACAGCAACTACTAATACATAAGGGGCCTCTATAAATTACCTGTATTATCATTTTTGTTTGGGGGGGTTTCCGCATTATGTAATAGTACTATAGTACTTCTGCTGCTCCTGCTAATGCTGCTACTAGCGTAGTAGTACGAGTACCCGTACTACCGCAACGGCGAGGACTCTGATCGCTATGGATATTCGCATTGCTGTTGCAGTTCCTTCTGTTCCTGCAGTTCTTCTTTTCTTGAGCTTTTCCAGTGTTTCCACTAACTTTTTCGGAGAACGACGAAGTGGCCACGGATGGAAAAGCCTGGACTTTTCTTTTATTAGTGGAGGCAGATCCGAACCAAAAGTATACCCAGAGAGCCCAATACCCCTTAATCAAGGAATATACCCTAAATTCTAGGGGCCTTAATGTTATGATTTAAGGTATATTCCTTAATTAAGGAATATGCCTTAAAATATAGGGGCCCTAATATTTATGCTATAAGGTGTATTCCAAAACTAAGGGGTATGGGGCTCTCTGGGTACGAAGCACAGTATCTCTAGATCCCGGAGCCTCCAAATTTCGCAAGCCTTGTATAAAGCCCAGTTATAGGCCTCTCAAAGAAGCGCAGTAATGTAGGGGCCGAAAAAAAAACAATACTATTTTGGGGGTTCCTTATTGCAACTATAGTGTATTTCAAGGCCCCAAAACCCTATTCTACTTATTAAGGCCCCTGCACT
>CAJNJA010009355.1:0-13001 GCA_905231915.1 Symbiodinium necroappetens | reverse complement strand
ATATATATATATTTATATATATATAACTTATAGTTATAAATATAAACATACATATACATTATTATACATACATATACACAGACATACATACGTGTTCCATTCCGATTGGCTGGGTTGGCCCGGTGTCTCCTCATTGATGGTGTCTGTGTGTTTCGAAATGCGCTTAATCTGTCATTACTTTGCTTGTACAGCTTTGCTTGCCCGTGTGCCTGTACACTAGAATTTGGGTTTCCAGGCATGTCAGCAGAGGCAGACGTTGGATTTCAGACTTTGGCTCGTTCGCGAGGACTTCGACAACAGAGTCCCGGCAACGGCATCTTGTGCGCGCTTCCTTCGCCTCATCAAGATGTGGGGGATGGAAGGACAGGGGTTGAAGCCTCGCGGCCTGGCATGTATTGGACTCCGGCAGACTCTGCAGTTGGATGGATTGCCTCCTGAGGGGAAGATCCGGCTTGGGTCGAGGCTCGAGACTTGAGGCCAAGTAGGATCCCTTGCACTCTTTGTGGCCTGGCGCTGATGCCTCTTATTGCAGTACATACTACACCAAAACACCAGAAGCGTTCGATCAAGAAGCAGGTGCCGCGGGCGGCGTGCTGACGGGGGCCTCTCAAGTAAGACAACAGCTCGCCATGTCAAGATCCCAGTACATGAACACGATCTGAGGCTTTGGTCTTGTTTGAAGCAGGACTTGCGCTGCTCTGCGGCTCGGTACAAAGACCAAACTGGAAAGCTCTAAAGGTTGTAAAGCAACGGCCGATCCCCAGCCCGGAAACCCTCTCTTTATGGCAGTGCGGGAAGGTGACAGACAAGAAGGGCCTGCTCTCTGTGGAAGACTCCTATTGAAGGAAGCCACTCATATTGAGGTACCCCGATCTACCCTTTGAGCATATATGGTCTGGTCTGTTATCAGTGAACCACGTGGATCAACGTCTCTGGACACCGCAAACCACATCAAGGAAACGCCAGCTTTCCCTTGGTCCACCCTTGAGAGTCAAGTACTTCAAGGTTAAGGCTTCCCAACATCGCAGCGAACGAGACAATCAGCTCAAAGCGATCGCTGCTGTCGAACATGTGATCTATGCTTCACCTGGTTTCTGCCGCTCGGTAATCACTTCCACAGTGCTCTGTCTGCTGTTGTTCCGCATAGTAAGACTACGACCACTTCTGTTGCAGTAGTTCAGATGTCGTCGTGGTGGTAATCCTTGTGGTTCCGCCGGTTGCGACTCCATTTAAATCAATCTCTGATCACGAAGCGAAGCCTTACGCAGGACTCGTTCTCCTCACCCTCACCCTCACCCTCTGTTTTGCCACGCCGGCCTGCGCTGGCAAAGGTGCGGGGACCTAGGGTGCAAGGCTTCTCAGACATTTAGGGCAAGAAACCAGTTGAACTTGGCTCGTCCTTGAAAAGGTTTCAGATATGCTGCTGAGAGAAGCAATTTGCTGGATGATGATGATGATGAGGCCGACTCCGATGATGAGGCGGGGGATGGCGATGACACCGATGATGAGACGGAGGAGGTCCAGGTGGAGGAGGATGACGATGATGATGATGATGGTGACGCTGGTGACGGTGATGGTGTGACGATGATGATGATGACCTTAGCCACATGAAAGTGCTGCTGCTGCTATTCTGCTGGTCGCTCTGCTGCTGCCTGTTTCTCTTACACTCACTATTGTTGGTGTCGCTACCCTCACTTCGACCTGAAGCTCTCCAAGGGCGTGATCAGCACACATCGAGTGGCAAAAGTTTGTGCACATTGGGTTCCGACTTGGGTTTCCAGCCAGGGCTCGAGGTCTCTAGGTCTAGTCATCTGGCCCTTTGGAAGACCCTGCACGCACCTGCTCTCCCTCTCCCAGCCTTGGCCCGGTCCATGCCCCGGAACCCTCGACCCCATGTCAAGACGACCTGCTGCCACCGCGAAAGAACCGCGTGACCTTCGCCTGAGAGCTGAGCACATCCCCACCCCCTGGCTAACAGCGGACAAAACGCACTGAAATACGTAATGTACTTATAAGCTTCGAAGAAAGCGGAGCTGTTCCTGATCGTACCGGGATGCTGTTTCCACCGGCGGCGCCACCGTAGTGGCCGGCGCTGTGGTGGCAGGCGCTTGCGCCGCAGCTGTCGATTGAAAGGGCATGCGGCTTGAAAATGGCAGTGCTGTTTTCTTTTTGTGCGCGGGGGCGCTCACGCTTATCTTTTCTGCCAAGGTCGAATCGAACTGTGACAAAGTGCCAGTAGGAGGCCGACAGCTTCACGGGGCGTTCCCTGACCCTAAACCGCCACTAGCCGCTAGCTTTGATTTTCCCAATGAAGACTCGTTCCTGGCGCCTCGGGCGGCTGCTGCTTGCCGTGCCACCTGCAGCTAGGCTCTACAACGCGCAGGTGTCAAACCCCTGCATCCTGCGGTCGATTGTTCTCGGCAAAACCCCCAAGCTCCAAACCCGGATCCTCTGTGATTGGGGCACGCAAGAGGTTGAGGATGAGGTCGCAAAGATTCTGAATTCCCGTGCTGGCAGATTAGCCCCCTGCTGTCACGGCTGGAAGCTCGAAGAAATCCAAATTCAGGGAGGCGATGATGTCCGCCAGCCGTGGGTTGGGCAGGGGCCTCACTTCTCCGGCATTTCAGGTGGCTTGCGGCTTGCGGCTGGAGAGCTCCAAAATCTTGCCGAACGCTGGCTGATGCTGGCTGAGATCGCAACTTCTGATCTTCCGCTCTCTGCCTGGCGGCAGGTTTATGGTTTACATGGTTTAGGGTTTAGGTGGTTGGGGGTTCATGCTCCAGCGGATTCCCTTCGTTTGCTAGCAGAATCCTGGCAACATGACGAAGACGGGACCATGAAGCCAAGAATTCCGCTCGACCTTCCGTCTCTGCGGAGACGCCTAGCTCGGGGAAAACATTTTGTCCAGCGTTGCCAGAACATCGTGTTGCAACTTAGGGCCCTAGGGCCTTAGGGTCTAGAAGCAGAAGCCTTGCTGAAGAGGTTAAGCCTCGTAGCTCCCACTCAGAAAGGATGGGCCCTGGGCCGGAGGCCCCCCAAATAACAACGCAGTGCCCACCTTTTGCAAAGGGGGCAGATCGTCGTCGGCTGCGCCTGCTTTGGGCTCTTGTGGGAGGGAGCCCGTGAACAGGACCAAAAGAACATGACACCCTAAAACCATGAGCCCGTACTAACCCTCGGGTCCGGCCTCAAAGCAGCGCAGGCAGGCAGACCGACCGCAGCAAGGCGCAATGCTCGGGTTCTCCTGATCGAGCTGCTTTAAAGCTTTCCAGTGATTGATTGATTGATTGATTGATTGATTGATTGAGTGGAGACTCACCAACAGACTCATCTCTCGCACGGGTGCAGAATGAACGCCCAGTCTGGCTTGGCCTTCGACCCCATCATCCTGAAAAGCCCTGCAAGTCAGCCCTAAGCCTATCAAGCCCTGAAGCACGGAAGGCCGTGGAGATCCAGCCCTGAGACTTCGCCGAGGCTCGAAGAGCCCCGTGCACAAGGAGCCTGAGACACTGTGGGCTCTGCCAGAAAAACCTCCGACTCTCAGCTTCTGGGCCACTGGCACAAGTACTCCGGAGGGCAAGGAGCTTTCTCTTCTGGCACTGGCTCCGGCCTCAAGCAGTAGGCATAAAGACTTTAGCAAGGGCTGTGGTCACAGCCAGGAAGTTGCCTTAATTTGCAGGCCTGGAGGTGACCGGGGCGAAACTGCTTCAGCTTGAAGTCTTGAGGCTGAAGAGTGACGGGTCGAAGCATCCCAGAGCAGTCCTGATTCCCTCGAGTCGCTTCCAGAAACAGCGCTCCGGACCCGGACTCGATCGGGCCGCGACAAAAACCTTAAACCATAGACCCCTGCCAAGAGCCACTGAAAACACCCTAACACCAAGATCCAATCGGGCTGAAATGTGCTGGGATCACTGCTTTGGCTGCGGAGCAGTCTTCGCTCGCTTCACACGACTGAGTATGTCAGCTCCTCGCCACTCAAGTGCAAGCTATGGGACCACTGCTCATGCCCCTGCCCATACAGTAATCTAATGTCACTCTGGATGTTCTCAACTTCTTCCATGGCATTCTAACCGGCCCGACGGTTCTGCAGAGGCAGTCTTCCCAAGGCAGGCCTGCAAATTCCATCCGCGCAATGTATCGGACAAAGAGCCTTCGCCTGGTCCCCAAGCCTGCGTTACCAACACTTCGCCCCAAGATGTGTCCTTCTAAGTTGAGGACAGCCGGCTTCTTCTGTGTTTGGATCGGTGTCCGGCGCACCGTGACCTCGTGTGCTGAGTCGAGCTTCGGCTGCTGAGGCTGCAAACAGGGAAGGTTCCCTGGCTGTCGGGAGTAATTCCATGTAATTCCAATGTGAATAGTGTTGTTCCCGTGAGGATCATTGCGATGGTTGCTACATGTTGCTACGGTTACTAGCCAAGAACTGACTGAGCATGGAGTTCAATCGCCGTCGAGTAACAATCACATTGGGCCGCAGCAGATGACCATCGCGAGTGTACACCTGAGGCTCTTGGTCCCTCATTGTCGTAATAGCGGAGTCTCGTGCTGAATCAGCCAGAGGAAAGTGCCTCCCCGGTAGATTCGTTGAGAATCTGCAAATCCACCTGTGCGACGCAGTGCAGACTCACTGCGGACCAGACCATCCGTATCTGACAACTTCTGAGGACATCAAACCAGTGCTCCGGAATGGAAAGGGAGGTCCCGGAGCAGGCAGTGATCGGCTGTGCGTCCTGATGGCCTTCGGAAGCTTCTGCTTCTCCGCTATCGTGTGCCTCAAGTCGCCGATGGCAATCTCTTTCCCGTAGAACCTGAGAGATGCACGCACTCTGTGCCCCGCGTTGTCCCTACAGACAGACTGGTCGGAAAGGGCACGAGCCATGCAAGCGTTGGAGCTGCAGCCTTTATCCTCAAGCACACGGCCGGGGTCCTGGCTCGATCTTCTCAAGCACTTGGCTCTTGTGCGCGAAACGGTAGTAGACCTGACTCTCGCAAGAGGGGTATGAGACGACGCTCTTTATGGAGTGGTCGTGGGGATATTGTTGCCCGACATGGCTCGAGATCAACAAGTTTCAAGATGTTATTCAACTCAACCTGGACCAAATTCGATTTCTCGGCCACTGAGGCCAGGGGCAGAATTCTTGTCCAGCTTTGACCGCCGCAGCGACATGGCAACCGCTCAAGATGCATTCGAGTGACTCTTTGAGGTTATTCTGGGCGGGTTGTCCTTTCATCCTGAATCTTGACTCTTCTTAGTGCATTCGGGCTCTTTGTGTAGGTTGCTCTACCAGGTTGCTCGATCCGAGGGGAGGGAGTCCTGGAGTTGGTGGCTGTCTGCCAACTTTCAGCATCACAGGTTCCGGCTTCCGGCTTTGAGAAGCTTTCAGAACATGGACGTGGCCTGCGGTCAGAACAGCTTCATGGCTTCATGGACAAGCATGCAGGATACCCTGGATACGGCTGCAGATACATCACCGCACTGAGGTCAGGTGGCAGTTTTCTTATCACATCAAGCCATCAGCGGCCACTTTGAACAGGTCATCCCGCAAACCAGTACCCAAAACCTCCGCCCAAGCAGGTCCGCGAAAGGAAGATTCGATCAACTGTCGGTAAGCCAGTCGCAACTACCGAAACCCCAGGCTGAGCGAGTCCAACCGGGACACAGTCCTCGTCATAGGTCGCCTCGAAAGAGCCCGCCTGGAGGCACTTTCCGAACTTTTGCTCTATCTTTTCCTGCTGCGCGGCGTGTTGTACACTATGTTGGACAAGGATTTCGCTTTGAAGGTCTCGCATGGATGCAAGAAGTGCCGACGCGCTCGGCAAGAGGGCCCGCAAGAGCACAAGGGGCGCGTCATGGGCCATGGGGTGGGTGTTTGCACAGACATCCTTGCTGACTTTCACCCCCCCATCCTTCAAGAGTCAAGAGTTTGGACTCCCATCTGTCCTGCATGCTGTGGTGATGATGCTAGGGTTGTGCAGGGGCTGACAAGATCTCGAGCATTGCTTGCCGGTGACGGGGGTTTCATGCAGAGCTGGTGTCCAGCAGCTGACTGTCACAATGACTTCCGAAGCGTCCCGAGTCCGACTGAAAGACGCTCCCGTCGCTAAGAGTATGTAAGCCTCTCACAACCCCTTTCGCAGTGCAGGCAACAACACAACCAGTCATGTCTGCGTGAAAATCAATCTGATTTGGTCGAATGTTTCTACTGTCTGCTTCCTATACATACGGCAACTTCCATGCGAAAACGCGCTTCTGGCCCGCTGCGATTGCTCTTGCGAACACACGGTGGGGCAGATGCGGGTGCCCTAGATTTGAGCTTTGGGCATTTCTGCCGCTGTTCGCATCTCAGCCAGCAGTGTTGCATGCTTCCGTGCCAATGAATCCTCTGGGTGCCCGCGCCATCTCACGGAGAAAAGCATAGTAGTCCTCCTCGTCGCGACACCTGTGTAGCCCCCATTCATTGCATGGAGGTTCCGAGACCAAGAAGCACAGGCTCCAAGACTGAGATCACGGAACACGCCTCTTCCACTCTCCTGCCCGTGTGCTGCTCTGCATGGCTGAATCTGAGCACCGGTCAATTTGTCATCGTCGCAACCATCTGAGCTACAGCCATCCAGGCCTCTGTGGAAACCCGAGCTGAGAAACCCGCACAATTATGTCACTCTGGGATGCTTGCATGCATGCAAGCATGCATGGGCGTGTGCAGGTGTGTGGGTGGGTAGAGTACCAATGCGACGATCAGATGATTTTAGCACCCGATCACCAACACACCGACCGGACGGTCAAATGCTTTCCAGACAGCAGATGACAGCGGATCAATCTTCAGGCAAACAGGACATGCCAAGCTCGCCATAATGTAACGCCGTCAGGCCGTCAGATGCTTTCCGGATGTCGGCTCGTTTGCCAGTGTAGCACGCACAAACTATGCAATCATCCATGCTCCTGCTGCGGGAACGACCCCGCAAATTCTAGAAGCCCATAGAAACCCCAACCCTATGCTTACTCAACCTGTACCAACCCCGGGTCCTGCCCGAATGCACTGCGCACGAATCCAGGCCACCAAATATTAAGCTGGCTTGCCGTAACGCCCTGATCCCTGATTTCGTGCAGAGCGCAGGATCGGATCATTCCTTCGGAGAGGTTCAAAAATTCGGGAAGCATCTTATCGGATCAATAACATGCCGAATTCGGGTTGAAGTTCTACGGGTGTGTGACGGTTTTGTGTGTATGACATGAGTACTTCAGGAATTCCTGGGGCAGAAGCTAAGGGTTGCTTTGACCCACTCTGCCAAGCATACCATCTATCGCCTGGACTCCTGGACTGGTGGGATCCACAGAACAGAACCACCCGAAAGCTGTGGTGACGGAATGTGCCACGTCCGGACGGCTGTGGCTCAGCAGCAGACTCTCTCCTGGATCTTCTAGATCTTGATCTTGCGGTTGCTTCCTGCCAACACGTGACACACCTGTCCCTCTTCTACTGCCACACGGGATGCTCACAAGAAACGAAACGCTCAAGCTCAGCGCCGAGACCCAGCTGTGGGAAGGCCGTTGCAAACAGGCCATGCTTGCGTGTCAGCAGGAGTCTGCATCTCTGCTATCTCCTCCTGCGAGTGCGATTGTCGCAGAATGACCCCTACAACTGCACATTGCAGCAATTTGAGATACTGTTCACAACACTCATACAAGAAGGAACACCAGAAATGAATGCATGTGTTGCCACAACTGTGGCATTGGCAACTGGCTTGGATCTGCGGTTCATTTAATGCATGTCTTGGCTTGTAGGCCGAAATCATATGCCCAACGTGGACACCCCCCAGGCAACCATTCCTTGCTCCCAGAAAATATCAGCCTGCTTGAACTGCTAATGAGTGTGAATTAGGTCCTCATGAGTGTTGAGCTCGCTCGAACACTTTCACGACCTTTTCTTGACAAAACATGGCATCAAGTTCTGCACAACAGGCACGTGGCTCGATACATCTCATAATGTTCCAACTGTAGCTAAATCCACTTGCGGCGTCCTCTGTGACGGGGGCGGTCGTGTGCGACAGCCCCTTGACCTCAGGACACCACAGCGACATGTCCCAGTTCTACCTCTGCTATTCGCTGTTATGCTGTTTCAACGCATGCTTGGTGCGCTTGTAATGATTTGAAGGTGCCCCACTTTGCCTACACAATTATGATACCACGGCACAGCGATACTGCCATGCTACTGCAAGCTGACATGTGTGGCTGTGCCGTGGGCAGACAGTCTGGCTTCAATAGATTACTCTGTCATGCTGTGAAAGGTGTACAGGGTTGAATGCACTCGTTCTGAAACTATCTATTCCGCTATCTTGATACTCGGATATTATCAGACTCGCAAGGCCTCCTTTAGAGCTTTTATATCCTCACACCACTGCATGCTTGCATTGGGGTGTCCTGGTATCAATGTTTTGTCACTGCTGTTGCTGTTGCGGCAAGATGCTGTTTTTTTCATCATTTTCGCATATCTTGACGTTTGTACGTGTATGAGGTGTACATGTATAGCCCGCCCGCCCCCCTTCCTCAAAAAACACAAGTAAACGCATGTACAATATACAGGTTGGCAGTACAAATGGCCCAACCTATTTGTGCTTGTACATGGGTCGGTATACCCCACACTCGAATGGGGGAGTAGAGGACCAAATCCGAAAGGATACGAAACGATCAAATTTGATGTTTTCCTGTGCTATGAACATTGCACATCGAAGATCCCACGGAAGAAGCAGCCAGGAATCTTCAAAGCAGGAAACATGACAAACTTGTTGTTCCTAAATGCCTTTGGTGTGTGTGTGTGTTTATTTATTCAATTCTATGTGTTGGGGCTTTTGCGTTTTCGTGCTTACGTTTACGCACCCAAGATGGCAGGCAGATGACCAAAATTCCAGAAAGTTTGAAACTATGAACAATGATATTTTCCTGCTTTGAACATGGGACATCCAAGATCGCAGGAAAAGTTCCGAGGAAGCTTCAAGTTCGACTAAGTTCGATGTTCAATGCGGGGAAAACGGTCAATTTTGATCCTATTTTGGTTGCTGTGGTCTCTAACCCCAATGCTTCCTGGAATAGCAGACCGAATGCTAGCAGATTGCAAACCCCTGCAAAATCGCGGAGTCTTCGGGTATTTTGTATGGATAAAGTTACATAGCTACTACTATGGCTTCCAGTATCGTTGCACTATAAGGGTTCAATTCCATCAGCTTCAATATAATCAGGGAAATAAACTAAAGCGAAGCCTCACCCCGGGAGTAGCGTGAATGGACAACATGCAAACCTGGTAGTAGCATTATTGGTCATCTTAAAAGTAGTCGGAGTATACAAAACTAGCAAATGCTAGCTTGGTATTGGCTAGCATATATCAAACCGTTCACTTCCGATAGCCAGCGCTGTCTGGGTCGCCTCTCTCTGCTGCGACCTACACCGAAGGTTCAGCTGAGTCCGGTTGATGGTTAAGCTGTCCAAGTGGATCTGCACTAGAGCATGTGAAAACATGACCGGCCAGCCTAACCCTCCGCTATCAAGCACTCGGTCAAAAGATATGATTTGTCTTCCAGCTGCTTGTGTTTCAAGTTCCAACAGCTTAGCCTTGGTATTTGCCAAGATTCAGCGCCTTACGCAAAGATGTGTGGTGAAATGCACACTGCGTTCGTGCCAGCGGTTTGGTCGCTAGGACTGTTTCAAGTCCATAAAGCAATCTGCTTCTGATGACGACGTCGTAGACTAGAAGCTGCCATTTCAGATGAGCGCTGGTGTCCTTCCAGAACGTGTGAAGCTTCAACCAAGCACGCTTGACATTTTGAGTGCGTTGAGATACGTCATTGCGGAATAACGGCGTGGTTGACGTTGTTGCCTGGATAGACAGCTTCTTGTTCTTTCGGCGGCGGAACTTCGTCCGAAAAATGTATGCTAGTGGCCAGCGGGCGCTCTCCTGCAATCTCCTTCGTAGATATTACCGTTTCGCTATTTCACACCAACGTCTGCAGCCGTCTGGGACAGCTCGCAGCACCGGAGTTCGTGCGTGGGGTGCTGAAGTAGGCTGCCGAGCTTGGCGCGATTAAGCGGGCAGCTAGAGACTGGGTTGTGCAGTGTGACGCCGGTTTCAGCAAGGTCCATCAAGGTCCAGCAAGCTGTGGCGCGCCAAGTCTGGTCGCCAAGCCGACTGCCACCCTAGATGTGCGGCTGCCCTCGGGGCGAGATGCCAGGCTAGAGCTGCATTGGGCAAAAGCAGCAATGGGCTTTGTGGTGCACAGGTTTACACGAATAATGCAGTTATTCCGGGGTCAGTATTGGGACTAGAATGACTAGAAGGCCCCAGAGCGGTGTGAATAGGAAATGCCATGTTGTTGTGGCATTAATGCTAACACTGCGCAGTCAATCCCTGATATCTACAGGTGATGACAAAGATTAAGATGCGTTCGCATAGGTGTAGGTTAACATTGACAAGGATGGCTAGAGGCGATGATAAGATCATGAAGTAGGGTTTCAGCGGAACTTGAAACAAAGTAAAATATTATGGATATGGATTGATGGATGTATCTATCTATCTATCTATCTATTTGACGATCTACCCATTTATCTATCGATCTATCTATCTGTCTATGCATGCATGCATGGATGACTGGATGTCTAGGAACATGTATGTATCCATGTATGTATGTACGTATGCATGTATGCATACTCAGCTACACACTATACCTGGGCGTGGAGTCAGAAGGATACAATAATCACGGACAACTATATGTCCATGTACAAGTACATGACTGCGCATGCATCTGTCTATGACAGATCCACATGCAACTGCAAAAACGTACAATAAGCTATAGGTAAGTCTGTAAGTCTGTAGTTGCATGCCAGGCTGTAGAAGCATTCTTTACACTTAACCGAAATAAAATACCTTCATTGATCATGTGTTTACATGCCGTACATGCAGGCATCCACAAATGACAGATCGGCAGATAGGTGTACAAGTACACACATACGCGATGCCATACGATGCCAGACAAACGTAGATAGATTGTCGGCGTATGTCGGCGGGGTAGTGACTGGTAGCTTTGCGAATGCTGCTGCTGCTGCTGCTGCAGCTGCTGCTCCTGCTGCTGCTGCTGGTGTTGTTGTTTTTGGCGGTGGTGGTGGTGGTGGTGGTGGTGGTGGTGGTGGTGGGGGGGGTGGTAGCGGTGGTGGTGGTGGTGGTGGTGGCGGCGGTGGTGGTGGTGGTCTGAACTCTGATAGAGCCTGGTGTCTGTACGCTTTACTTCTCAGGTCTTCTCAGGTACGGGCATTGCATAGCTGATCATTTGCCGTCATCATCCTGTTGGAATAGAGCCTCCTCAGTGATGTCAGCGGGCTTCTAGCACTTAGGAGCCACGGGCTGCTCCGTCCCGCAGAACAACCGGCCCTTTAGCCTAACACTGTAAGTAATTCACGACGATCCGCCACGAGAACTTGCATGATCGGCATAAGCCATAAGAATACCGACACAGTGAAGAATTGGAGGAACTGCAACGGCTCTTGCTGGTTTTATTCGCTCTGAGGATCATGATCTAGTGATTCTGCTGTTTAAAGAGTTATGGAGGGTACAGAACTGGCAGAACGGAGTTAGCCAGACGATGTTTATAGAGTGCTAGTGCCGGCATCTTGCCGATCTGACAGTCCGAAGACAAATTCACAACTGGGCCCGGGCAGCATGACCCGCCGTGTAGGACACTGTCAACTCCGGCTGTAGATGAAGATGCGGAAATTCGGTATAGCAGCAATCTTGGATTTAATTGCCGACGCGATAACTGCCTCCGTTCCTGCTGAACTCGACCCTGGCCTTGCAATTTGCGCACTCAGCCTTGCAAATGCACATGGGAACCCAAAGCAACTAGAGCCTTCACCCCCCCTCTCCCAAAAAGGAATGCAGCCACCACAAACACTTCTGAGCCCTGCACGGCAGAACAGTTTGTGCTAAAGGGGGCGAGTTTGAGAGGTGACTCTCACAGCGAGCTGGTTGAGCCGGAGGTCGGGCAGCAAGTAAGCGATGTGTTGGACTCGACTACAGCGAGGCTGCATCGTTTTTGATTTGCGCTTGCAGCCTTGGCTGCAGCAGAATCGCAGCAGAAGCAGGAGCAGCAGCAGGCTTTCTAAAGCAGACGGGAGCTGCATCCTCAGGCAAACTCACAACGGATGTCGGAAGCTGTGTACGCATGCTACGGCGAGAACAGCACCATGCATGCCTGCCAACTTCCCTGGCATCACGGAGGGTATCAAGTCTCCACCAGCATTATCGGAAAATGTACGGCTGCCTGGAAGCCCACTTCACACTTCCCAGGCCACCAACAATCCCGGATAAGTAGTCGCTAGGAACAAAAAAACATCCGGCTGGATGAGGCAACTGGCTCTGCCTGAAAATCTTCAGACCGTCTCCGTCAGACAGAAATAATAGCAACAACGGCGCCTTATTGGTACCATGGGCAAAGGGTACGACAGCATTAACGCAACAAATCACGACTGATGTCGGAAGCTGTGTACGCATGCTACGGCGAGGACAGCACCATGCATGCCTGCCAACTTCCCTGGCGTCACGGAGGGTATCAAGTCTCCACCAGCGTTATCGGGAAACGTACGGCTGCCTGGAAGCCCACTTCACACTTCCCAGGCCACCAACAATCCCGGATAAGTAGTCGCCAGGAACCAAAAAAAACATCCGACTGGATGAGGCAGCTGGCTCTGCCTGAAAATCTTCAGACCGTTTCCGTCAGACAGACATGATAGCAACAACGCTTTTGGTACCATGGTCAAGTCTTACGACAGCATTAACACAACAAATCACGACTGATGTCGGAAGCTGTGTACGCATGCTACGGCGAGAACAGCACCATGCATGCCTGCCAACTTCCCTGGCATCACGGAGGGTATCAAGTCTCCACCAGCATTATCGGGAAACGTATGGCTGCCTGGAAGCCCACTTCACACTTCCTAGGCCACCAACAATCCCGGATAAGTA
>CAJNJA010009354.1:0-14847 GCA_905231915.1 Symbiodinium necroappetens | reverse complement strand
ACAACAACATCAGCAACAACAACGACAACAACAGCAACAAAAAAACAGCAGCAGCCGTAGTAGCAGCAGCAACAAGAGCAACAGCAAGAAACACAACAACGGCAACACCAGAAACTGCAGCCAAAACAGCAACAGCAACAGCTACAGCTACAACAACAGGAACAACAAAACAATAAAATAAACAGTCACGGCGACAGCGACAGCAGCTGTACCAGCAGCATCAGCAGCAGCTGCAGCTGCAACAAAGTCAACAAGAACGGCATCGACTTGAGCATCGACCACGGTTTTGGTGACTAGAGGGTAAACAGCAGGATAAGGCAGGCGAGAACTACACTCGTACTGACGTATTGCTAGTAAGTAAATTCTGCGAGAGTGTTGGATGCAGTGAAATGCAACAAAAGGGGACAATCAGAGCAACAGAGCTCGCAACAACAAGAAGCTTCTGAGATCAGCAGGCGGACAGTTCTTCGGGAGTGGCCTGACGTAGCGCTGGACCACAACCACAAGCAAGACCGCTCAAACCTCATTCACCGAAAGCTTCAACTCCGGAATGGGCGCGGTTGAGAGGTTTCGAGTTCCACCCGATGCACAGCATTTCACAGATGGAGCATGGCTCCACATGATCTCTGACAACTTGGAACGACCGACCCTCATCTTGCAACATTGATGAAAATCTGAATGTTTGTAAATGGGGCCGGGGAATAGTTCTGACAAGCACCCAGCATCAACAGCCTAGCAAGCTGCGAAACTATCGGAAGTACTGCCACAGACCCACACAACGGAGTCAAAGATACCGTGTGCAGTAAGCACTCCCGGTCCCTGTGCAGGTGCAGCTGCGTGGCAGGCGCCTTGCCTTTGTCTTCCTCCATAGCGACGGCTCCGAACGCAGCTTTCTGGCAAATAGGATGTGGTTTCTGCCTCTGCGAAGTCGGTCGCACCCTCGAGTAACCCTCGAGGCTTCGAACAAGAAGCCCGGAATCTCCATGACTTAAGTTGTGAGAGTCAAAGCCTGATTCCCCTTGACGGCTTAACGGCCCCAAGCCTTAAAGCCTGTTCGTGTATGGTATGGCATCATCCAATATTCGCTCGGGACCTCGAATTCTGAGATTTGAATCCGAAATCTGCCGGAAGCATCGCATTTTGAGAGTGGGCGCTCTTCGAGAACTGGGTTGCAGGTGTTAGCATTCGTGGCTCAAGGCTTCATAGGATTTGGTTTCTCTGGGATTGAAGGTGCTAGGCTCAGGAGCCCTGGCCAGTCCTGAGGTGTGCGGGTCGTCTTCGACCGACGACTCTTTGACAGCAGCTCGAGCGAGCTGCCTTTCCCATCGAAGAGCCGCTGGGAGAATGTTGGTCATTGCTTCGAGTTCCGTCGTGTCTCTAAGAGACCCAGTTCTACGTAGATAGCTCTAAGATTAGCATATGACAGTGCTTCAACTGGTCTACACGAGAACTTTCTCCCTTTTGCATGCAGGTCTCCACGCTGAGACCGTTCGTGTTGAGGCACCATGGCCGCACATCAACTGCTGTCCAAGCTGGTCCCTTAAGGTTTACGATAACGTCGCTACAATGCCGGAAGTCATCCCAAGCAGAGCTGCTCCGACCCCGATTCCAAAGTACGGCATCCTTTGTCGCTCCCCGCATCTACTTGCTATTTGTATTTTGGCTTTTGTTTCCACAATCGTTTAACTTGCTGTTGTCAGTTCTAACTGTTTCGGCCGCCGACCCCCGCGGCATCATGAAAGATCGTCGCTGCCGCTTATATGCTCGGCTACCTTCTAAGATTCTAGACACCAAGGCACCAGTCAGCTTGGCAATTCGAGGCCCACCCTGCGCCCGAAATTTCAAGTGCACGCACAACCAATTCTGGGGCATAAGAGGAGCCACACCATCCAATCGACAAAGCCATGCAGCCGAAGCGGCCGACTCATATTCTTCTTGAGCTCTTTCTGCTGCGAGAGTCGAAACCCTGAGCCCCAACCCTAAATCCAGATCGCCGAACCCTAAATCCAAGGTCCAGCAGTCGGAGGGCAAAGATCTCTTCGGCCTCAGACGCTCGCTTGCAAAGGAGATGTGCGATTTGTGCTAGTTAGTCGGAGGAAGGGTCCCGATTACAGTACACTCGCCCTTAAGCGGATGCCCAAAATAGTCCCGACAATGCAGAACAAGCTTCATGTCTGTCATGGAGAGAGCCTTGCAAAGTAGGACTCGGCACCTGTGTATTTCGGAAGAAGTAGGAAAGGTTTGCTAGCCAGACCCGTTACTAGTCCAGTGAAGTTTTGCAAACTTCAAGTCAGTCTAAAGGTCCACACAGCCGAGGAACCCAGCGTCAAAGCACCCTTTCTCAACTGAGGATGGTTCCGTCTCCCTCTAGAGGCGCGCCTATCGCGGCTATCGGGCCGGAGCTTGAATATCCTGGAGGGTGGGCGAGACGGAAAGCTACGTTGAATAAGAACACCCCAAGGCCGAAGACCACCCCAAAAAAAAGTCGCGTTCCTTACTGAAGTCCCCAACAAGGTATCTTTGAGGAGCCGGGGACTTTGGTGTGCGTGCTTGATGTCTTCCCATCAGGTTGTTACGTAGTGGAGTAGGTGTTGTGGTCAGCCCCGCTTGATTCAGTGATGGTTTCACCTCAGCAGTCTCGCGAACCCACATGCCTCGTCTGGATTGTCCGAGTGTGAGGGCTGAAAGCCGAAGACCCTGATCATGCCTCGCCTGGAGTGTCCGAGTTTGAGCGCCGAAATGCCGAAAGACCCCAGAACCCAAAACCCTATAAGCCCTAAATACTGGGAGGCTTTGAGCCGTGACAGGTTTCGGCTGGATCGACTCCTGGGATCCCAGAACGGTCGAGAAGGCGAAGGCGCCTTCGGAGAAAAGCTGTCGGTTGCAAGGTGAAGATCGGTCGTCGAGATTTGGGGACTTTAGGGGTTCAAAGGGGGCTCTGTGAGTTTCACCCAGAGCCCGCAGGCGACATGAACCCCACCCCAAACTCCAAGCTTACCCCCCAAACCCTGGATGCCGTTTCGCAGGCCAAGCTCGAGCTGGGTTTGCTGCCCACTTTGCCCGGCGACGTCAATGCGGCGATTCAGCCTGGATCGGGGGCCCATCGTTTGAGCTAGAGTCAGCTAGAGCATGCTGTTAGTCGGCGACGTGTTTGTTATGTTTGTTACGTTTGCCAAGGGCAGAACCACAACCCTTCTTGCAAGATTGAAGCTGCAGAGCAACGAAGAGGAGCGAGCGCAGCGCAGCACACGATGCAATGTCATGGAAAGTCTAAGGCTGTCAGTGAAAATTATGTTGCCCAGGCTGCGTGCACACCTCGATGCAGCTACCCGGCCTAATGCACCCGAGTCCTGGTCCATCTTGCTAGCCCATGAAATTTCGGGAACCTTCCTTCATAGAAATTCGTGTGTCGCCTTCCTGCCATAATGCTCACCCAGCATTTTATGCCCACGAATCGTTGTCCGCATGTCTATCCATCCAGGTGTACGCTTCCATCACACTCCCTCTCTCAATCTCTCTCTCTCTCTCTGTCTCTCTCTCTCCCTCCCTCCCTCGCTCCCCTCTCTCTGATAGGTCGGGATATAGGTAAGTAGATAGATGGGCAGACAGATAAATAGATAGGTCGATAGACAGAGATAGCTGTACGTGTGTGCGTGTGTGTGTGTGTATGTATATATGTAGTATGCGAAAGGCTTTGTTTGTCAGGTAGTTGCAATTGGTACGCATAGGTGACAGTATAGGTGCGTACCGGCAGGGAAGCATCACACAAGTCTTGTGTGCATACCTACTGCCATGCACAAGAAAGGCTCTCATGCACGTGCAACTTGCGCACGCGTGCACTTATTCGAGAGTGCATCCGCAATGGGCCCGGCTGGTGTGAGTTGTGACATGCACTGTTCCGCTGCTACTTTCCTGCGGTAGGTATCAGAGCGTGCCTGTTATTGTGAACTTGTTGTGAACTTGCAGGTGTAGCATTAACTTTGAGGAATGTTGGTAAACCACATCTAAATACATGAACAGCAAGTACGCTTATTTGGAGGTTTATGTATGTTTGGATACATGCATGCATGTATGTAGGTATGAATTTACGCATATGTTGGCTTAGTTTTTGTTTATGCCTGGGAGTGGGGTCATCATTGTCCATACGGTCATGCATGTATTTCTTTGTTGCTTTGCAGTCTGTTCATATCGTGTACAGGTGCATAAGTATGTATTTGTTAGAGGGGCCATGCTTAGCGGCGAGAGGGAACAGGGTCTGCTGAGAGGGCAAGACTCGCCATGATAAGGTTTGAGGATCTCGGAAGTTTTCCTCTGGAAGAGATATGTTCCTTCGGAAGGGATTTTCAGGATGCAAAGGGTTTTCCGGGTGCTTAGGCTTTACACGCTCTGCATCTGAATGAAGAAAGAGGTTGGAATTATTGGAGAAAAGTAACCCGTCCGTCCCCAAATAGTAATACCAACATGTACCCCAAAACCCTACTCTACTCATTCGGGCCCGGATACCAAACCCTTTATAGCAGTTCAACGCGACTTATTTTGATAGCGTTTGAAAATTCGGGGCGTTATCGTGTGGTTTTTGCAGATAGAGGGCGTTATCGTGTATTTTTGGCCTTTCGTGTGTTTTGTCCTGTGTTTTTTGGCACATGCGGTGCAGCCCCTTCTCCCGCAGAACATCATGACGCAGAACATCCATGTCCCAACCATGTTAACATCCACCCAGACCCCATCCGTTCCCACAGAGCATCCATGTCCCAAGCATGATAACATCCACACCGACTCCATCCATTTTCGCAGAGCATCCAAGTCCCAACCATGATAGCCTCCTCGCAGACTCCATCCGCTTGCGCATAGCATCCATGTCCCAACCATGATAGCATCCTCGCAGACTCCATCCGTTTGCGCAGAGCATCCATGTCCCAACCATGATAGCGTCCTCGCAGACTCCATCCGTTTGCGCAGAGCATCCATGTCCCAAGCATGACAGCGTCCTCGCAGACTCCATCCAGAGCATCCATGTCCCAACCATGACAGCGTCCTCGCAGACTCCATCCGTTTGCGCAGAGCATCCTTGGCCATGATAGCGTCCTCGCAGACTCCATCCGTTTGCGCAGAGCATCCATGTCCCAAGCATGACAGCGTCCTCGCAGACTCCATCCGTTTGCACAGAGCTTGTCCCAGCCATGATAGCCTCCTCGCAGACTCCATCCGTTTGCGCAGAGCATCCATGTCCCAAGCATGACAGCGTCCTCGCAGACTCCATCTGTTTGCGCAGAGCATCCATGTCCCAACCATGATAGCGTCCTCGCAGGCTCCATCCGTTTGCGCAGAGCATCCATGTGTCCCAACCATGACAGCGTCCTCGCAGACTCCATCCGTTTGCGCAGAGCATCCATGTCCCAAGCATGAGAACGTCCACCGAGACCCACGCGTGCTCCGCCTGGGCAGCCCAGAGCCTGCCTGCTGCAACGCCTGAGGCGTCACCTTGGCAATGGAGCCCTTGCATATCCTTGTATTGTCGAACAGCCTGTGTCTTGGAGTCTGTCTCAGCCAATGGTGGCCGGGTGGTATTGGGCCTGTCCTTCGCCTTATCGGAGTGGGCTCCAGGTAGGCCTTATCCGGTGCCTGCGTCCGTACCATTGACCTTGGTGGGGAAGGGTCTTTGGGTGCGGGTCACTGACCTCTGACCGCTTCGGCCGGGGCCGAGGCGAACAGCATTCAATAACAATTATTCTGAGTATCCTGTCGGGCAGGGTCATTCTGGATGCATCGGTCTCTTCGGCGCTTGAAGTTGCATAGATTTTGACTTCTGGGAGGATTAACTGGTAAAGACCCCCCAATAGCTTATATTCAAAAGTCCCACATATGTCACGTGGAATGAACTGCAACGCAGCCTAAATCACCAGTCAAAAAAGCACGTTAACCTTGTTCTAACCGTCATAGTAGATCTTATAAGAACCCTTTACAAGAAAACGCTGGAACGTCTCAGCCCGTCTCAAGCTTTCTAAAAGATGCAAAGACTGCATTGGGCCCTGGGTTTTGGGTTTAGGTGCATGCGTTTTGGGTGCTCTCCGAAAGAGAATGGCCCAAGGCGCATAGCGAGGGAGAGGAGCCCAAGGAGCTGGAGGAGGCCAAGGTATCCTCACTGGGTTTTTGTTGAATAAGGGGTTTTTGGGCTTTTGGGTTTAGGGTTTAGGGTTTAATAAGGGTTCGGGACCTGAGGAGGCCGGTTCTGGCTCCTGTACTTTGGACATCGGCTTGTGGGTACATGGGTTGTGTGGTAGTTATAAGGTGAGAGAACTTGGTGGCTTCAGCCATTTCACTGTTTGGTGTTGTCCATTTTCGGCACGCCTTGACTCGGTTCAAACTGCCGTGCACACAAAGCCCAACTTGGCTACGCTCCATGTCCACGGTAAGGCACTGTTGTTCCTCCCTTTGAGGAGCCGGGGTAGGGATAGGATTGGGAGCAAGGCCCGAATCCATAATCCTACGACCCAGAAATCTGCAGTTGTGATGTGGGGCCAACAGGCTCCCTTTGAACTTGGCTTCCGGATCCATGGGGCTTGTATTCTGTGCTGACCCCTAAATCGAGCTAGATCCCGAGTCGTTAGAAGTGGTTCGGACTTCGTTGGGTTGGCAGGGGTGTGGCGGGCGGGGAGTCAGCGGGTGGAGAAGTGAAAAGAAGGATCCAATGCATTCCCACATCCTACCCTGAACCCATTAGAAAGATGCTGGCCAAAATCCTCTGCAATCATAGAAACTCGGCAGAGAGGCCTGGCATCGGAAGATCGCGGCTATGGCCGAGGCCGCCTATGCTTCTTCCTGTGCCACTGTTCTTCGTAGGTAGCTAACTAGGATGCTGGATGTGTTCATGTTTTCCTGTGTTCGGTGTTTGGTTTGCCAACATTTTCCGGCGGCTTTGGGGGACAACCTGTGGCATTATCGCCGGTAGCCTGAACGGCCAACATTACACTAGTCAATAGTACTATTGTCAGTGTTCTTGAAAGCCACGCCACGCTGTTTTACTTTTGTCACGTGCATGCTTGTTTCTTCTTCTCCAGTCCTCCCTTCTGTAGCTGCCCCGCCTCCTCAGAGCTCCAAGCCCTGCGTGTGGATGGCGGGCTTCCCGACAACTCTTTCAAACGTGTTGCTCATAACATCTGGTGCAGTTTTGTCGAATTGCCGAGATTTCCTGCATGACTACTGAGTACGCATCTTTCCGAAAAACAGCCTGTCCCGATATGTGCTGCAAAGTCTTTTTTCTTTGGGAATTCAGATTCTTTGTATACTCACTGATGATGCTAGTGAAGAAAGTAGTCTTACTTTCTCGCTTATGCCCGTTGCACTTGGGAGCGTTCGCGCGGCCGATACGCAAATTTCCCATAAATCCTCACTTGGCAAAATCAACTTGTTGAAAATATGTACATAAAGCTCCTGAGTTTGATCGTAAAGTCGTAAAAGGTTTGAAGATGGTTTCCGTACAAAATAGTCTCCTGACTGACTTGGGCTCCGGCTACAGCTTGTGCCTGTTGCGTGAGGCACATTTGAACTTTTCTGTCGAGCCAAGGAAACTCACGTGTGGATGCCCCTGTCTGTGTTTTTTCGCTGTACAGATTTAGGACATCTGGTCCCAAGAATAAGATTTCACGCGTCTCTTGCAATCCCCTTTGCAACAAGATCTAGATCGTCATTACTCATGGATGCACGAGTCTTCCCATTCTCCCGCTTGGTTCGTTAGGCTTTCGCCCACATTTCGCCCAAACTCAATTCTGATTACGAACGCCCCTGTATGGCCGATTCAGAGTGTCATCGAATCAGGCACGTGGCATTTTCGCTCATCGCAGCGCCGAAGGGCTTGGTGGAGCTAGGCTTCTGATGCTGGGTGACAGGATGTAGGAATGTAGGGTCCTATGTTCAGAATGGTTCCGCGATTGGGTCAATGCAGCTTTAGGGAAGGTATGTTTTCGTACCGCTGTTGTATCTTTATAGAGCTACGCAGTGTTGTCGCGGCTGTGGCATTAACAAACGGTGGTGGTTGAACCTGGGTTCCCATGTCAGGCAAGGAAAGTTACATGTTTCGTTTGCCTACTCGCTGCCGTGAGTCTTCTAGAAACGACTGCAGCTTCCAGACATCTCGTAGATGTAAGGCTTGCTGTTACCCGGATGCCGCAGTATCATGAAGTATAGCAGTGTGTGCTGTGGCTGTTTTGTCTGGAGTCTTGTAAGGAGCCTTGGGATCTGCTAGTTGCTGTATACCTCGCCTGACTTCGTCGAGTGCGAGTGCCAAAAAAGCCTGCTGTTCACGGGACATGACAGGCGCAGTGCTTTCATCAACAACCAGACAACAACGGACGACCGGAAGTGCCGCGGCTTCGATCGTGGGGCACGGGTGTGTGTGTGTGTGTGTGCGTGTCTCTGTGTGTGTGTCTCTGTGTGTGCGTGCGTGTGTGCGTGTTTGTTGTTTGTTTGGCTTGGCTGATCTAGCTAACATGGGATCAGGAGAGCATTCAGGGCCTGGATGTCTTGTCCACAGCGAATGTAGCCGAATGGCCGAATGACCAAACCTGCTTGCATGCATCGGTCCTGTTCCTTTAATTTAGGCTCGCTGCTGCGTGCTCAGTCCTGCCGCACTGATGGAGTACGTTGCTAATCAGAAGCTTGGGTGCTTGAGCTTCTCGAGTTCGGGCGAGTAGGTGGCAGGCAGAACATGATCAGCAACCTGCACAGTTAAAGCTGACTGTCGTTCCAAGAAGCTCACATCCTTTGCCTCCCACCCCGCCCCGGGAAGTCTGCCTACTTGAGGCTGGCGCCAGCGCTTGAGGCTGCGAGGACAGGCGATGTCACCACCCTGGAGGGCCTTCTTCGCGAAGGTGGGGCAAAAGAAGGCGATCTAAGATCATCCCACACAATCCCAAAGCATCCCATCGCTGATTTGGACATGTAGCGCTTCAGAAGTGTTTTTTGGCAAGTGTCGGAGTGTCAGCAGTTCGTTCGTCGGGCAACCCGACAGCGCGAAACATCTGTGTCTGGCACACATGTTAAGACCAACCGCGAGATCTGCATTCGGTTGGTTTCAGTCAGCCACTGGCACCTGCTGCGGCCGTGCCGAGATTGGTTGAAGCGCTGTGCTAAGCAGTACTGACAGCATCTGTAAGCTTCTGTTGTAGTGATTGTAGCGGCTGTCTGACTGTGTTCGGCTCCTTGCGCAGCCATGGCCGTCAAGAAGAAGGGTGCTCAGACGGGGAAGCCAAGCTCTGCGAAGCAGTTCTTCTTTGTAATGTTGCTGCTAGGGGCAGGCTTTTCAGCTGGCCTCCTATTTCAAGGCAAGGCACGGCCCCCTCCTGGAAGCGGCTCAGAGATGATTCGCCGCTTTAGCGAAGAAGCTGCTTTTAGAGACGAGCGGGCGGCTTTAGTAGCTCGCTTGCAAAGTGCAGAGCAGCAGGAAGTCCTGGGTAGGGAGAGTAGCATGGGCGGCGGCGCAGGCCCGGAAGCACCTCTCCCAGTGGTCGACAGACACGACCAACTAACTCCACAGCAACCCCAGGCTGCTGCAGGAAGCACATTGACCTATTCTCCAACAGCTGTCGATGGCTCAGCCACTACTACTGGCAATCAAGACAGCGTAACACGTGAAGCGCATGAAGCACAGGGTGATGTCGGTGATGCGGATAGTGTCGCCACAAGACCGGTCCAAAGGCGAGGGAGGGCTTTCGAGATAAATCGAGGACATGTATCCCAACCTCCAGCCACAGCTCTGCAACGGCGCTTGGGCTGCACGAACTGTTGCAACGATGGCCACCAGAATGGACCTTGCTTTGACGTGGAGGCTTGTGCTGCTGGCGTAACTGGTGGCAAGTATGCTTTCGTTTACGCACATGTAGGGGTTCCAGGTTGGCCTTGGCTCACCTTTTTGGACTCCATGCGCGCGCAAGCCCTCCTCCTGGAGGAGACGACAGGCGGAATCGTAGACATCGTTGTTATGATGCCGGCGAAAGATGTTAAGGAGTTGGGGTGTCATCAGCGAGCGCTCGTGCACAACTACGGCATCCGCATCTATGAAGTGCCATGGACGATTCCACCCAATTCTTGGTATCCGGACTACTGGTGGCCGGGCAAAGCAGATGGATGGTGCGGACCTCAAGATTTGATGCGTTTACATGCATTAGGAATGGATGAGTACAATGCCGTGGTTTTCTATGACCAAGATGTAGAGTTCCAGGGAGATATGACTGCTGTCCTGAAGTGCGCCGCAAAAGGCTACTTTATCAGTGCTAGTGGCGGAGTAGGCGAGCCATTCAACGTGGGCTTTTTTGCCCTTCGCCCGGACAAGAGGCTGTTGCGAGCCGCTGAATTTTTTGGTGCAAACGTGACGTTTACCGTTGCGACCGGCTGGGGGCGATGTGGTTTTCTTCCAAGTGGGAATAAGTTTGTGGGTGCAGAGTGTGGGCAAGGTTTTTTCCACACCCTTTTCTACAAGAAGTGCAAGCCTGTCGAGACATCCCTGGTCGCAGCCGGCCTGCACGACTCCGCCGGCAAAGCCTACTTGCACCTGGAGTCTGTTATGGTCGACCGGTGCATATGGAATTATCAGAACGATGGTGACTGCGGTGGCAATCCTCGCTTCGACTGTAACGCCATTCGTGTGCACCACAAGCCGACAAGCAAGCCGGAGAATGACAGACTTTGCGGCAAACTGAAGCATCACCACGGCGGCTGGAGTGGGGAGCCAAGGTCTCCTTTCCTTCCTCCACCTGGCCCCCCGTCGCACCTCAGCCGAGGCCGAGGTGCTAGCGGTGATTGCGTCAAAGAATGCGTGGATGTTGGCAACAACTGTATCTGCAACAACCCCACGCCTCCTGCACATCACATCAAAGTTGTCACGGTCTCCAAGACGCTGGTGCATTGCCAGACGAAGGCCAGGGTCTGTCAGCTTCAGGATGAAAGCCCTCAAGATAGTCTTTTGTCCTAAGGTTTGCCCGGCTATTTCAACTGACTTCTCTTACCGTAGGCAGTGTCTTCTGTAGCATGAAAAGATATGAAAAGGAAGAGCAGGCTGCGATGCAATACACTGCTTTGGATGCAGCGCAGAAGGCAAGCCGAATTGCACCAAGTATATGATGACATGCATAGTCCAGCTCTTGGTGGAGTAAGAATTGCAGTGTGTCATGCAGCACACAATGTGAAGCAACGACAGGATAAAACCAAAAATGAACTGGGACAAAAGTAAGTAACGGATGACCGAGTGTATTGTATGCGTATGAGAGCTTATCTCAACTTGGATTCGGAATCCCGTGATCTTGACTCATACCGCGCAGGTGGTTGCTAGCAGGTTCCAACTGCAATGGCCCTCGAAAGCTGGTGTGCGTGCAAGAGGGTTTTTTTGCGGGCGCAAGAGCACGCAGAGACAAAATCATGTCGTTTGTGCCCGCTTCGGAGTTCACGATTAGGCAAAGGTTTTTGAGCAAAACCGTGTCGCAGGGCCTGATACAATGGTCACACATCGGCACACTAGCTGTTCACTCAGCACCTGTATCTAGAATCTAGCTCAATGAAGCAACAGAGACAACATATACAGCAAATTTCATGAAGCACAACTCAGAATGTATGGTACTTCTAGTGCGAAGCTGCGTAGGCAATAAACGCACGTAAACCGGTAGTGCAAACTTCAGCGATGTTAAGAGCATGTTATGGCGTTCACCTCATGCAACTTCTTATGGTAGCGTATCAGGGCACGCGAGGCAGTAAGATGTGGAGTAGTCTGAAGCAAGCTGGCGATGCTTTGCAATGCAGCCACACAAGATGGTCTGTAAGCAGGCTCAGGGCAAGCCGAAGGCACATGTACAGTAAGGTATCAAAGGTCCGATAATGCAGGCAGGTATCGGTATAGAGTATAGACTCAGATCATTTATGCTCTAGGTCCAGGTGTTTGGTCACACAACTCTTTTGTGTTGCGCATGTTTATAGGTCGATGGATACACCTTCCAGGTGAAAAGCTCCAGCAACGACCGATTCGAGGTGAAAGTGACGGGGCCTTCTCAGCTGACCGTGACCCGGGTCGACGCACCGTCCTGCCTCTAAGCTGTTGTTGAACTTCGTCTTTAGACATCTTTAGAAGCTATAAGATTAAGTTTGTGGCGGAATCATCAACGTAGCCGGCGACAATATAAGTCGTAAACCTGTTTGACAGCCCAGGCTGGTGTGATGCAGTGACGGTAGAATGCTGCGTCCAGTGATGCTCCAGTACGAGACTGCTCCCTCTCGAGAACCGGGCCTGCAGCTCATCGACGCCACGGCTTCAACATTCAATCTGGCCTGGAGGCGGCGCATAAGGGGACGGCAAAGCAGGCTATCTCTGGCCTAGATGTTGGCTTCAAGGTCATGGGCCGCCACAAGAATCCCAGGCGCTTGATCGAGGCTCTGCAACCCATCGCATCCGAAGGTCTTAAAACAAAGTGCTTGTGCTTCCTCCTGCCGAGATATTCCGACGCCTCAGAGGTGGGCACTGAACCGTTCGTAAACTTAGGACGCACTACGCTACCAGTACTTCTAGCATTTCTATTGGTAGGGCTAGTGCTCGTCCTACTAGTGCTTCTCCGTTTTGGGGTCTAGAAGAGTCCCATTTCTTGAAAGTCGTGCGTCACGAAACTGTAGACACAGATACCTTGCCCCTACCTGTTGAGTCGATGACGTTCCCTTTTCCTGACATTCTTGCATCACATCAACCATAGAAACATGGATGTCTTGCCCGCAACTACAGCGTCGATGATTTGCTTCAGGGCTTCTACTCTAGAGGATTTTCATGTCTAGGGGTTGGGGCTTTTGGAGTTTCAAGGTAGGAAAGGCGTTTATGAGTGCTTCGAAGCTTTGGAGATCGGCAGGAGTTTTACTGGTAGCACCTGCTATGCACGCTGGCATAGTGGCTGCACATGAAGTGCTGCTACGGTGTCGTGAGTGGTGGCAATTGTCAGCTGTCGTAGTGTGCAGGTGAGAATGACCGTGGTTTCTGCTGCGCGTGTCGCTGCTGCTAGCCATTACTATCAGGGTCGCCATCCAAAACTCTAGAAGTCGTGCGTTCTTAGTTTGCATGTGGCCAGGGAAAAGTCTAAGTGTTGTTGGGTTTTGATGCGCGGTGCTTCTTTTTGTGCAGCTGCTCGAATCCAAGCTACATGATGTTATGGTTCGAACTTAGCTCGCAACTCCCATGTGGCGCAGGCCGGTATCTCCAAGAACAAGCGGCCCCAACGTAGACAGCGGGTCCGAAAACACGAGACATAACCGTAAAAGAAGGTACAAGCCTGCGCCTAATCCCAACAAGCCCCGCAAGTCCGAAACCCATAGGCCCATATTGAAAGGGACTTCCAACTTCGTGGAAAGCCCGCAGAAGCAGGCTCATCTGAGCTCGACCCTGGAAACGCCAAGGATAGATGTAGGTCTACAGGGCTCAGGTTTAGGCTTTGATTCGGTTTAGGCTAGCTTTGAGCCCAAAGGCTGGCAACCTTTTCGAACAGCTTCGTTGGACAAGCACGGCACCAGTGCTCTGGACGGGCTTTGGGCTGCGCTGGGGTTCAATCAGAGCACGAGCTAGGAGCTTATTTTTACCAAAACTCCATAAGCACAAACTCTCAGGCTAGCTCCTCTGTGCTGAACCTCAACGCTTGCTGGCTCCAACTTCATACTGGCTCCCGTTGTATAACTCTACCGGACTTCAGCCACCACTACTAGCATCACCAGAAACAACAACAACGACGACAGCAGCAACAAGGTAGTAGCATGTCTGCCGCCGCGATGGTTGTGTCGTTCTTGTTTTCACGATATTTGAAAAAAGCTCTAGCTTGTGTGAAATGGATGATGTTGTGGGGAATGTTGTGTTCATGCGTTTTTGTTCTTTGTCTTAGTGTTTGTATCCGGAAGTGTCGCACATACCGTCAATTTCGAGTGCTTTTAGTTACTTCACTGTTGGGGCGCGTTTTGGAAGTTTATGTTCGGAGAGCCAACGGGGATCGAGACTCTTGTTTTCGGGACTCTCCAGGAAAACCGAGAATTTGCGTGATTTGGAACAAGCCGCATTGCCACTAGCAGTAGGGACTCACAGAGGTTTTAATGGTTGTTTCAAGATTTCATTGGGTTTTAGGATGGATGTTAATCGGTTTTACAGGTGTTTTAGTGCTCTAGAGGGTTTTCATGGCTTTATCAAGGTTTTCGAAGGGTTTTGACGAGATTTAGAACAGCTTCCGATCCCCCCAAACACCATTAACAATTAACACCCTTATCAAACAGTTAAAGCTCTTCCAGACCCATCGAAACCTTCTACATATTATAAAACATTGTAAAATCCATGAAGCACCACTAAAACAGAGCTGCTAAGCACCGTAACCCCCTTCCTAAAACCCTGGTGGAACTAAGCACCCAGAGGGAACGAAGGTATGCGTTTGCAGAGTTTTATTCCTGGCACGGAACTGTGTTGTATGGCGGGTGGTTGTTGTAAAGTAGCGGCGGTCGGGGCGGAGGACCGCGCTCCAGTTTTTGTGTCTAGCAGCAGGTAGAGACAAAATGTTGATACCTGCTGCTAGAGACAAAAACTGGAGCCAAGTCTGTCGTTTTGATCCCCCCTATTGAATGCCACTTCCATTACAGGGGCAGCTGCTTTCTAAACCATGGTTCGCATTGTCGCTGGCAATTAACATGAGTTGCGGGCTGGTGGTGGTGTCTGTACCAGCAACATCAACAACAACCACAGCAACAACAACAAAACCAAATTCACAACAAACAACCACAACAACAACAACAACCAAACAACAGACAACCGCAACCTCAACGACAGCAATAGCAACAGCAGCAGCAGCACCACCA
>CAJNJA010009353.1:270-40270 GCA_905231915.1 Symbiodinium necroappetens | reverse complement strand
CTTCCTCTTTCGCCTACGGGGCGCTCGATCCTGAACCCTACATACATACATACATGCATACATACATACATACATACTACATTCACACACATACACACATACACACATACAAACATGAGCATATAGACACATATACGTACAGGCACACAACCAGGCAGCCAGGCAGCTAGGCGCGCATGCATACAGATAAAAATATGCACATGCATGTGTGCGTGCATGCATCCATGCATGGACGTATTACAAAGGTAGGCAGGCAGGTAGGTAGCATGCATGTACGCCTAAATCTGTATATACGTAGTATACCTGTGCAGCTGTTTGTGTGGGCTTTCTGTTGTCACTGGCGGTGACCCCTATATCTAGGCCTACAGTGGCACAGTTGATTGCCATGTTGTAGCAATTTAAGTATACGAAACCCTGGAAGTCTTTAAATAAGGCCCTTTACCGTTAAAACGCAGATTTTTCAGCGGTCGGACTCAGAACAGGCCCTAAACCCTAAACCCTGAAAACCCTAAACCCCTCTAGTAACTGAGCCATGTGTCAGAACCCCTGCAGGTGAAGCAAATGCGCCCTTGGGCTGGGTGCTTCCGCAAAGCATCGACTTAAAGTCGCAGCATCTCGAGGCAGCCAGGGCCTTCGACTTCAAGGGTTCAAGGCTTTTGGGGTTCAGGGGTACTAGGGTTTAGGGTTTACAGTTTAGGGTTCAAGGCTTTAGGGTTTAGGGGTACTAGGGTTTAGGGTGTACGGTTTAGGGTTTAGGGTTCAAGGCTTTAGGGTTTTAGGGGGTACTCTGAGCAGAATCGGGGTGTTACGAATGTGGGGTTGAGGGGCTCGGGCTTGAGTTTTGTGCAGGGAGGCCATTTCGGAAATGTGGTCCCGAAGCCCCAAGCAAAACCGGACATGTGGTATCAGGTCTTATGCCTCAGACCCCGACTTCAGAGAACGCGCTAATGGCTCGGCAAGTAAGACTCGGTAGCACAAGTCATCGAATAACAGGTACTACGTAGACTCAAAGGGCTAAGTCTACAGGTAAAGTCGCCACAAAGCAGAAGCAGGCCTTGGTGAAAGACATGGACGTGGACCAGTCTGTGGCGCCCGTGAGCCACACGTGCGGTGGAAGCTCGGAAGGCTATGCACGCTGGCAGGCTTGGGTGAATGCAGGCAACTTGGCGCTCAGGGCGTAGGATCCCGACTCTTGTTTCAAAAGTCTTGAGTCGCGGAGTCCCCAGCAGTCTTATGTCCTTGATGGTGGTTGTCGTTGGTGTGCGATCATTGCAGTTGATGGTTGTTTCGGCGTCGTTCTCACCGGTGTGTTTGGTTGCATTACCATGGCAGTCCTGGTGGTGCTGGCCCTGGTGCCGTCACGGTTGCTGTGTTTTTGTGTGTTGCTGTGTTGTATGTCGGTTTTTTAGCCTAATACTTAGGGACTTAGGGCTACAGCAAGTATAAAGCTTACAGATTCTTGAAAGCATTTCTACTACGACGACTGCTGCTACTACCCATCGTCAGAAAACCCTGAAAAACCGACTGGCCGCCCGTACAACCGCGCCAGCTTAGGCGGCCTCAAGACCTACGCCAAAAGGCGCAACGAGTCCCTGGATGTACACGGCGTGTCCAGGATGAGTGCTTTCCTGAACACTGGCATGGTGAGCCCGATGAGGACGGCCGCGTAAACCTTTGGAGCTTGAAAGGCAGTAAATGTACACACTGTATACATCCCAAGCCGCAAGCCCCAAATTTAAGCTCCACCCTCACGCCAGCAGCACTAGCCCTAAACATCTAAATCGCAACACCTTCATGGCCACCTTGAGGCTTCATGTGCCGCAAAGCCCCCAATCCTAGACCCTCAACCCCTCCACCCTCGACCCGCAGGACCCCCAAACCCGATCTGCCTTCATCAAGCCCCTAAGCCGTATCAACGCAGCCCCGAGCCCTCAATCCGAATCCCGGACATTGAGCCTTGCAGACCCTAAACCCTAAACCCTAACTCCTAACTCCTAAACCCTAACTCCAAAAAAAATCCGAAACCCTAAACCCTAAACCCTGCAAACCCTAAAAACCAACAATGCCATGCTAGAAAAAGACAGGATCGCCCGCCTCGCCTTCGCTGCCAGCGGTGCCGGTAAAGGTAAGTTTCTGAGCCGCGGCAGCACAAGCTACCGGGGCCTTGCAGGGGCTTCCAGGTGCAAAACGGCATGAGCTTGATTAGAAGAAAACCTACATATAGACGTTTATGTTTACACGCACGTGTGCAGGTATGTGAGGGTTATTTCAAAGGTCCCGCCGTGTGACACGGTTTAACGTGCCCGTGAAAAGCCACCAAGGCTGACGCAAAAGGAAAGCGTTTTTGCTCGAAAGTTGTGGCAACATGCGATAACACACTACAAGATTCGAACATGTCAGGCCGTCAGGCCCTAGCATCTTCAATCGCCAGAGCCTCAAACCAGCATGCGCCCTTAGTCGACAGGCCTCATGAGGCACCTCACCTGGGCCCTAAGGCCCCAAGGGTATAGGGTTTGGGGTTTTAGGGTTTAGGGTTTAGGGTTTTAGAGTTTTAGGGTTTAGATTTAGGGTTTTACTTTTTAGGGTTTAGGGTTTAGGGTTAGCTGAGTTCTATGACACTTTGTAGCCGTGAAGCCTCAATCCTACCAGGCTGGAGTTCCTGCACCGTGGTACTGCCATGAGCCCCCAACCCATACCCAAAGGCTCCTTAGTAGTTCCTTTTTGGGTTTGGTATTTAGGATCCTATAAGGTAATCCCAAAAAGGAACTACTAAGGAGCCTTTGGGTACAGACATGAACTCCAATCCCGTGTACCTTGCTGCACCCGTGTGCGGAACGTAAGGAGGACCTGTAGAGCCTGCGCGGTGTTCATTGTAGTGAGCGGCATTGGTTCGTCAGTTTGAACTCAGGGTTGAGAATTTTTCGCTGTGGATTAGCAGCGAAGTTCTGCAAAAGCCCTCCGAAAGGCTCCGCGAAACCTCAAGCGTATCTTGAAGGCAGTAGGCCAGTGCAGCTTCCAGACAACAGCATCGGATGAGCTTTGCTAGAACGAGTTCGGATTTGGATTTCATACAGAAACATATACTTAAACTCATGAAACACCACAGTCCGAACACAGGTTTAAAATAGATGCAGGAGGCTGCTCGACGAGACCACGTCGATGGAAATATAAGCTTGGCTTCACACAACAAAGGTAGTGATTTTTACTTGGAGGATCAGTGGGCTCAATAAGAAGGGTTATATTTACAAGAGCTGTAGTTATGTCACTATGTCAGATGTTTGCTTGGAATCCGGGTGAAGGTATTTCTAGATTCTAGATCTACTGACCACATCCTGATGCTTTAAGGGATGAAGTCCGCCCGCTGTGGCTTCGTGACGGGTTGCTTAAAGGCTCATGGGACTTAGTAATTATAAGGTTGTAATTAGGGTAAGCCTACGTAGCGCACGTACATAACGCCAATTGTAACCCTACTTAGCGGAAGCTGCCATGCGGGAGCCGAAAATCGCCCTACCTTTTGCGAGGTCCCCTGAGGCCCTAAAAACCCTATAAACCTTAAACTAAGCCCTAAACCCTAAACCCAACCTTCTCGTCGTGGCTCGGATGCTGGCGGTTGAAAAAAGGGGCTCAAAAAAAAACAAAAACTAAACCCTAAACCGTGCCTATAGTGGTGGAGACCGCTGCGTGCCCAGGAACGAGTTTTTGACCTGGAGAGGCCCGGCCAGGGATTGATGGAGGGGCCGATGCCCCAAAGATCCGAGGGTCTGTAGGGCTTGAGGAAGTTTAGGGTTTAGGGTTCAGGGTTTAGGTTTGTGCTGCGAGGGATCTGGCCGGGCGAGCTCAGTTCAAGCCTGTGGAAAAAGGTTTGGGCCCGAAGATCCGAGGCGCTACCTTAACCCCAAAGAACCTACCCTTCTTTAAGGACTTATAGAAGGAACTCATAATAAGGATCCCTAAAAAGGCAGGTTCTTTGGGGTCCCGGTAGGGCTTCGGAGGTTTGAGGTCAGGGTTTAGGGAGTTGAGGGGCCTTGGTACCGAAGGGTCCGAAGTAATGTAGACCCCTCATGATATGCCCCCTTACCTCATAAGGGACTATACTAGGAATCTCAATATACCGCACTTCAATAGGGGGTTAGTCAGGGGTGTCTAGGTTTACGATTTGGTTCAGACTTGGTTTAGGATCATGCGCGACAACTCACAGCTAACTCGACACTCCCAGACAGGTCTTTCCTATGCTCACTTCTACCATTTTTCCATGCCCGCGACGGGGGCCACCTTGGGACAGCATCTGGTCATCAGTTGAAGACTTGTCAGGGCCTTTTGTGGAGCGTTTGGGGTTTAGGCTTCGGGTTTCATTTAAGCTGTCCTTGGGCAGTAAAGCGTAAACCTTGAACCCTACTGCAGACGACTGGTTATTAAGCCTGCATGGTTGTTTATCCCCCGTCAGCTTGATCGTCGTTGTAATAGGAATCCCAAGAGTGGAGCCTGCTACCGAGGCCCACACCCTAAAAGCCCATATAATCATCAATATAGTATCGGTCGTGAATCCCGGGCTTGAGTACCCTAAAGTTGGTATCTTGAGTCACAAGAAGAAGTCCTTCAGTAGTGTACATGCACGGGCTAGGCTAGACCTTTTGGGACGCTTGAAGCATCGCAAGCCCGGTGCCATTGTTAGCACTGACCCTGAAAAATTGGTCCGTGTATATAAATACATATATATATATATATTCTGTATATATACATACATATATGTATATGTATATATATATACACATACACACATATGTATATGTATATGTATATGTATATGTATATGTATATGTATATGTATATGTATATGTATATATATATAGGTATGCGTGTATGTATGTGTGTATATATATATATTGTTTTTGTTTTGCCTCGCTCTCTCTCTCTCTCTCTTTCTTTCTTTCTGCGCATGTATATATATATACATACACGCACACCTACACTTTGAGATGCCCCGCCCCCCGCCCTAATCTAAACATCCAGGGCCCTATGCTTCAGCCTTTGCTTGGGCTCCTTGCTTCCTTGGCCCAGGCTCCCTTCTTGGGCACAGCAGACCCTCCTGCAGCATGCGGGAGATCAGCGGAAGGTGCCCGGTTGGGATAATCGGTGTCGGACAGATTGGAAGCAGTGGTCCCTTCTAGTTCCCATAAATATTTATGGGATTGTAATTTAAAGTACTTGCTAAGTTGATAAGATATGAGCTAATTATCCAGGCCCTTTTGGGCTCCTGATAACGTGCTGGTTACGGAACCTACTGAGTGCTCGTAACCGAGCTGGGAGCTGAATGCCTGGAATGTCCGCCAGCCCCAAACCCGGCACCTTCTTGTTCGTTCTTTCTTTCGCTTGCTCTCTCGCTCTCTCTCTCTGTCTCTCGCGCTGTCTCTTTCTTCTTACGGAAACCCTGAAGCATGTAATCGCGAGACCCAGAAGTCCAAACGAGGTCATCCCAGTTGAGCAGCTTCGAGCAGCGCGCTCTGGCAATGCCGCCTGGGATGGCATGCAGCGCTATCTTGTGGAAACAGGCATCGCATTCAGGCTTCTGGGTGTTTGGTTATAGTTATAGGGCCTAAACCTAAACGGAAAACCTTAGTGCCCGATTTCCAGGGTTATAGGCCAAGCCGAAGACCTCACGGTTTTACTAGGGTGTTGTTGGTTGTATGGGGTTTGGACGAGAGCCCCCTCGAAGCGATGCCAAAGCCCGATTCCTGGATCGGAGAAAAAGACAGGACAAAAGTACGGTTTAGGGTTTAGGGTTTAGCGTGCCCTGACCCCCCCCCCCTCCAAAAAGAAACAACTAAAGGAACAGCGAGGCCCATCACCCGCGGATGGTAGGAGCCTTGTCGAGTACTTCCGACAGAAGCAGCAGGTTTTGGGTGTCAGGGTTTAGTGTTACAAAATTTGTTACCCTAAGCCCTAAACTCTAATTTTGTTGGAGAAGGCTCTGAGAGGTTCGGAGTGTCTGGCTTCACGGTTTACAGGGATTGAGCATCCAGAAACTTAGTCATAAGATTCCCGATGTGTACACCTTTGTAGTATAGACGCCCTGAATCGCCGGGTCTACTTGTGCAGACTTCTACAAATATAAGACGCTAGGCACACCAACTTGAATGCATGGTTACTGGTTACATTTATGTACAGAAGACATGTATATGATACCGACGATGCAGGCGAACTGCACAACAATGCCCGCATGGGCTGGGGCAAGGCCGTTCTCAAATGGACCGTGGCTGGGCATGAACCTTCAGGGAACTTGGGCTCCGTTCAGGTAGGCCTCCAGCATGAAGGATGAAAGGTCCCGTCCTTTCTCACTGACACTAGGGTTTAGGGTTTAGGGTTCGTAAATTCATAAGGTATCCCCAAACCCAAAACCGTAAACCCTAACAATCCACGGCAATCTCATGCCCACAGGACAGTCCGCAGGCAGCGATAGATGTTCTCATCGAGCTCAACAATGTTTTCGCCCTGGATGGTAGCAGCCTCGGGGTCCAGGGTTTTCTTGCCAAAGTTGTAGAAAATGTGTGATCAGAGTTTCAATAACGGTCCCTACAAGGATTTCGGCTTGGAGGTTTTCGAGACAATGATTTTAGAGCTTTGGCTTTGGTTTTGAGGGCATTTGGTGCTTTCAGGCTTAGCGTTTTGGCTTCAGTGTAGTTATGCAGGGGTACAGTGCAGTTCGGGAAAGGCACGGGGACTTTGGGGTGTACGGTTTAATGTTTTGGTTCCGGATGGGTGCGAATGGGGGTTTCCGAAAATAGGGGTTCCTAATATAGTACCTTAAATAGTAGGATCCTTATTATAAGGACCCCAAATGAAGGCACCCCTTATTTTCGGAAACTCCCGAATGGATTTCGACAGGTCGGGCTTGAGATTCCGTTGCATGGACCCTTCCGGGATTGTAAAATAAAAATCACGATGAACCGTTCCACGAGCACAGCACACATGACGAAACGACAGAGATTACTACCCATCATACGATCCTGAACCTGACAAAGCTCGCGCCCAACACAGAGACACCAAGGAACAAGACCCATACCCAATGGCCCCCCAGCTGCACACAAACGAATGTGACGCAAGAAGCACGTGTGTCCATCCATGGGAGGTCATGCTCCGCCTTCCTATGGCGGACTGCTGGGTTGCCTTGGCCTCTTCGATACCCGGCGCAGAAGCCTTACAATGAGGTTTCAGGGCTGGTTTTGGTGCTTTTAAACATTTTATGGTTCACGGAGTGAAGAGTCACGCCACCCCCGGCACCCTCCAAACACAACAACCGCAGCCTTAAATCGAAACACCCTAGACCCTAGGTCGTAAGTAAAGCCTTGGCCTTCTTGGGCCTTTGGACTCTAGACGCAATGAGGCAGGCTTCGATTGTCTGTACTTATGATAACTTATGAGCACTTCCCTGTAAGGGTTCAGGTGTTTGAGGTTGTATTGCTCGCGCATTTCGGGTTGAGGCCGACGCTACAATTCAGGTGCGTCACCACTTCTGTTTTCGATCTTGCACTAAGTTCTAATCCCAAAAATGCAGACGGCACGAGCGCCGCACACCAACAGCAAGCGTGTTTTTGGGCTTGAGGCTGTTCTTAGAGCCTTTCAGGAGTCGAAGTGCCGTGTAATGCATAGAAGACGGATCACCTCCGGAAGGGGCCTGGGGCTTGCTATAGCGTATCACCTGCGCTGTATGCAGGGCCGTCGACCGATCTTGCAGACACAAACTGCATGCAGCAGCATGTCCCCAGAATACAGCAAGCCTCTCTGTTTTCTTCAGACCCCCTCAAACGCCGAAAACAAACAGACCTTAGACTTTGTTGTTTGCCCTCTGGTTTCTTTTAAATGCAGTTGCCGTTCGGAGATGTAGTGGAGTTTCGGGGGGTAGTCTGCGAGCTTATGGTTAAAGTCTATAAGGAGGGTTTCTATGATAAGCATTATTATGGTTTGGGTAGAGTAAGTATCCTCCATTCAGGGGTTCCTTGAGAGGAAGCCTTGAAGGAACCCATATTGTGTTTCCAGTATTAACTCAGTCTTGGTGGACTCTCGGCAGTGAGCGTTTACCATTAAGAAGTTCTGCGGGCTCTCGGGGGGTGTAGGGTATATACCTGGATGGGGATCACCAATTTAGTGTTACAGAAGCCTTAATAATTATCAATATTGTTTCCCAGGGTTCCTTATTATTGTTATGCTTTAAAGGAGCCCGAGAGCCTTCTTCTAACTCTTAAAAGCCGAAGTAGTTAGCAGTAGTGATCCCTAGGGCTCCTTCTTATGATTCCACCACAAAGGAGCGTGAATCCCTATTCTAATCCTTATGGCCCCTGCAGTAGGGGATGCCCGAGCCCCCGACGAGCTGAAAAGCGTGTTTGTCTCCGGCCACCTGAGTTTTGGAGTGGGTTTAGGGTTTAATTGGGGTTTAAGGGTTTAGGGCTTGTCTCCGGCCACCTGAGTTTGGGAGTGGCCTCTGCACGGTTTTCGGGTTTAGGGTTGAGTAGGGCCCAGCAAAGCACCTGAACATCAACTGTTGAAAGCAGCCCCCCTTGCAGGGATAGTGCCTAGACCCTAAACCCTGAACCCTAAACCCCATCACCTCTTCTCTCAGTTTCACGTTGCCGACTCAAAACCATGTCCCTCGCCTAGCTTGTCCGAGTGTGAGCGTCGAAACCCTAGTACCCTAGAGGGTTTATGTTTAGGTCTTTGTCATGGCTCCGATTCTGCTGCCTAGGAAGGCCCGAAGCAAGAATCTGCAGTTGTGGGCAAAGCTCCTTTGGCCTGACCTTGGCATTATGCTGGTTTTCCGATCTAGGGACCCGCATAAGTAGTAACAGTATCCCGTTATGTATTTTTGCTGAGCCTATGTAGGTATGATTTAGCTAACCCCCAAACCCGACTCTTGCTATTGACGCCCGCTACATTACATCCCCAAGTTCTTTGACCAAGCTGGCGGGCTTACGCCACAAAACCCATTGCACCCCTGGCAAGACAGTCCTATTCCCCAAACCCTGATTTCATTTTGGATGAATGGTCTGTTAACCATCACCCCCTGCAGATTCCAGACGCGCCACGCCCTGAATCCCCCAATGCTTTCTGAACCCTAAGTCCTAAACCTTGACACCACTTCCCGAGCTCCCGCCCAACAACAAACAGACACACCAATACATACCTTTACCCTAAACCCTAAACCCTAAAACCCTAAAACCCTAAACCCTAAACCCTAAGCCCTAAACCCTAAAACCCTTAACCTTAGAGCCCTGAGCCCTTTCGAAACCCAAGCCGTGAACTCCGGAATCCTTAAGCCCTAGACTCTGCCCCTGCAGGATGGTATAGAAAAGGAGCTAAAGCCCGAAAGCCCGAACCCCAACCCTACATTAGGGTTTAGGGTTTAGGGTTTATTAGGGTTTAGGGTTTAGGGCCCCCAAAGCCTTCAACCCCTAATTAAAGCCCTAAACAAACCTTGAAAGGCCTAAAAGCCCTCAAAGCCCCAAAGCCCAATACCCAAAAGCCCAAAAGCCCCAAACCCTTATGACCTTCAACCCTACAAGCCCTAAGCCCTAAGCACCGAACCCCGAGGTCTCTTACAAACCGCCAAAGTCGAAGTACGCTGCCATGCCGGAGGTTGCAAGGTCGAGGGCTCCAGTGGTGAATGGTTGGCTTCAGCGCTTCTAGCAGGGTTTAGGGTTTAGGGTTTTGGGTTTCCCAGCTGATCAGCAGAGTCTGGGTTCAAAAAAGGGTTTTGGGTTTAGGATTTTGGGTTTAGGGTTTAGGGGTCTTGGTTGACAGTTTGGTGTTAGGCTGAGGATTTGTGACTGAATATCTACCGAGAGTGGAAGGTGTAGAACTCGTTAAAGCCCTAAATCCTAGACGCTGTGCCCTCCGACAAATCTTTAGTCATCCGGTTGCGGCCCAGGCAGATGGGTAAGGAATCCGTTCTGAGTTCGCTTCTTCTTAAAGAGATGTGGAATTTAATAGCTCCGTAAGGGCCTGTACAATTTGAACAGGCTTTCGGGCTGCATGAGAACATAGCCATGCAAGGACTACAGGCAGGTTTTGCTACTCTTTCGTCCCATCCCCCTAGTGATCTTAAACACGGAAATGGGGCGGGCGGGGCCGCCACCCCCTGTTCTGATTCGGGATAGTTGGAATTTTCAGGGCTCCAACAGACCCTCAAGCAATGAACACCCTGAACATTCCCTCCCCCTCCCTCTCCGTCTGAGCTTGGGTCGCCGGGTCTGGCTTGATGACTTTTTACAGATGAAATGATCTTACTTTTTCTCAAATACTTAAGGGTGCTACAAGGATTCTGCAAGGGCTATAGGGGGAATTAGAGGGTACCGAGGTTCTAAAAGGTTCAGCAGGTTTTTTTAAGTGTAATTTATAAGGGAGCACCAGGCTCTTTCTGGGCCTTGCTGTGCTCAGCGGAGCGGGTATTTCGACCAAAGCCAAAGCATCATCCCCTTTCTTCTGTCTCTATCACTCTCTGTCTCGCTTCTGTCCTTCCCACGACTAAACATTCAACATGTCAGTCCGTAATGGAGACAGTCAAATATGGAGGCCTGACTTGGGGCCACGGGCAGTTTTTCCTGCACCGATGTGGGGAGTGGCTCTTTGTCTCTGCTGGTATCTCTGCGCAACCCATCTTGCCTGCCGGACCTGTGCGAGTCGATAGTACCAGAGCGATTGACACAGGAATGTGAAGGCAGCTTGTGTCCTTTTGTGATGAGTAGCACTGCTTCCTTACCAGCTGTACAGGTGCTGGTTCCTTGAGTGATTGCTGAAAGATGCTGTCGAGGCATCCTCTTCTTGAGTTGCCAAGAACTGGTCTGTCACCTCTTGAATCTCTGAAGAGCTCCCTTGCTTGCCAACATTGTGGGTGAAGCGAGTTGTGCTGTTCTTTCGAGGTTCTGGAGCTTCAAGCTCATGTGATACCTGCTTTGTGGAGTCTTCGGACTGTGCCATGCGGCAGCCAAGCAATTCTCCCAAATATGGCGAGAGAGATAGAACCACGCATTTGATGAACATCGAGGATTTCCAGCCGGTACCAGAAGCGGCACGAAATCTGCGGAGGAGGCCATGCGGAAGCTCACCGAGCCTTGAAGTCACACCAAACCCCACACCAAACTGTAAGCCCCTAAAGTCCGCACCCCTGTCACATAAAGGCCCTGAACACCCAAAGGCTCCTGAAAGCTTAACCCTCAAATAGACCCCTAAGACTTAAGCTGCTTGGAATTGTTAGTAACAGTACCTCGTGGTAGTCCCCATCGTCATCATACTACAGCAGCCCCCAAACCGGGCATTATGTTACATAAGATATTGTAGAACCCGTGTAGTAGCTCTTATGATTGTGGAACCAAAACCCTATTCTTCTACTTGTGAACACCCTTATGCTAAAGCGCTCCAGGGAGCTGCTGAAGTGCGACGTCCAGGTGGGCGGCATCGCGCGGTACTTCGTCGCTTGACTAAGAGGATGTGCTGGTGTTAGGACGGTCCTTTATAAGGTTCCATAAGAAGGGGTTCCTACAAGGGCTTCACCACTTCCTCTACACAACCCAACTTCAAAGCAGTCCGACACAAAACAAAATCGCCACTAGATTCATGGATGACTTCAGGGGAAGACGGCTCCCTCGCGGGTAAAGGAGCAACGCGCTGAGTGGGCTTTGGGCAGACCCTGACGCCGACCGCCGTTGAATCCCAAAACCAGCGACTTCTGCTGTAGGTTCCGTTGAAGTGGATTCAACCCACCCACGGCCCTTCCCTGATTTCGAACCCTCAACTCCTAAGCGTTTTAAGGGTTCTGAGCGGGAGGGCCCAGTCCTTCCTAAGACAGCGCAGAATTTGGGTTTAGGGTTTAGTAAACCTAGATTTCGAAGCCTAGCCCCTCAATCCTGAACCTCGGCCAAGCGGTTGCCCAACCCTGACCCTCCTCCAGCACCCTTTTTGTACGGAGTATGTACCTCAGGCCGTAGGCCGTTTCGGGCTTATTGTTCTGCTTGAGTTGAAGGTGTACGTATTCCTTAATTCAAGCCTATCCGAAGTCCCGAAGGAAACTCCTACTGCAGATCACGCTGTTGGGGAAGCTGCCCCGAAGCGGAGGTGGACACGACTCTTGGGCACGAAGGAGCTGTAGGGTTGAAGTTCCGGGAACTGAGAAGTCTTGGGATGCAGATTCAAGGCATCCCGAAAGCCCTAAACCCCAGAACCCAGTCAAGCAATGCAGGAGGCAAGGCCGTCAAATCCTGAAAAGGTTTGTCTTGGGAAGTTCTGGCGTGCATATGTCTTCCTGCATTTGGTCGTAGATGCACCTGCAAGGCTTACGCAGGTGACACGATTAGCACCGCTTGTGTTGGTCTTTCAAGAGTCTAAGGTTTGTATAGGGGCTTCAGGGATTAGGGAGGGCTACAAGGTCAGTGGGGTGCCCTTGGGGCCTTGAGGTTTACACTGCTGATGTGCTCTTGGTTTGGGCTTCCGTACTGCAGCTGCCGCGGCTTGCGTTGGAGTGAGGCAGGTGTTGCCCCTGTGCACGAGGCCTGGGGATTTGATTTAGGATTTTAGGTCATCTGCTCTGCAGCTGCAGCCAAACAAGACCTGAAGTTCTCGCTAGCCTTGTTCCAAGCATCGTTGTTGGCAGCGCCTTGCGATGCTGTGCAGAACGGGTTGACTTTCTTCCGTGAAAACGTCTCTGAAGCCGGGCTGGGGTTTGAGAGGCTTAAGCACTAAAGCTTAAACCCAAGTCCCGAGGAAAGTTGGAGTCGGAAGTGCAAGCTCCTCTCATCGAAATCGACTGACCGATCCTTGAGTGCGACCGCTGTAGAATTAGGATTTGGGTCCAGGGATCACGGTGTAGCCTTAGGGTAGGTTGACATATATCAGCAGAGCCACGGTTCAAAAGGGTAGATTGACATGTGAATGGTGTTTAACATCTGCAGCAGATTGTGGAGGTATGCTGGTACGAGCCCTAAGGGAGAAGCAGGGCTTTGGGGGTGGGGTTTCCGGTTTCAAGCCCTGGAGGCTCTGAACTTTTAATGCACCTCGGAATTCAGCCGAGCCTTAAACAGGCTGGAGGCTCCGTGGTAGCTCCCGAGCTCCGGCTCTTCCTAATTCAAGCCCAGCCAAAGCTGGCTTGCAAGCTGCGCCGTTTTGGCGCCAATTTTCGGTGCGCCTGTTGAGGGCAGCTCTCTGCGAAATACCATGGAGGCACCCTCAGCCCTGAACCTGGGACCGGAAACCCGAAACCGTACCGTAAGGCCCGAAAGTAGCAATGCTCTTCCTGTGCAAGGTTCCCTAGTGTAAAGTATTGCACAACCCGTTCGAATTTTGGACCCTCACAGGTGTTCGGCTCAGGGCCATTATTAATTCGGAATTACAGCCTCCAGGGGTCCGGAGAGGACAGTTTCATAAAGAAGGGACGCTTTTTAATATAGATCCGGAAGAGGATGTTCCCGAAGATAAGCACCCTGAAGCACAAACCATCCCCGTCTATCTTTCTGCGGATTGCATCAGTGATCCTAATACTAAGCCCCTTCAATTAACATAGAGGGGGGTTAAGAACCCGGGGTCTAAAGTAAGGGGGTACCTTATTTTGGTGTCCTTTATAATAAGGATCCTACTATTTAGGGTACTATAGCAGGGTCTACATCAAAACGGAACCTGTGACTTCCATTCCTTCTTCAGGGGTTTTAGGGTTTAGGGTAAAGCGGCCCAAAAAGCACTTTTAGGGTTTAGGGTTTAGGGTAAGGCGGACATGGGCCCTTTCAAAAAGCACTTTTAGGGTTTAGGGTTTATAGGGCAAAACAAACGGTAGAAAGCCCCGAGCAATGGGCCCTAAGGCCCAATAAGCCCTACGGCCCTACACCCGAAGCCCGAAACACGCTAAATCTCAAACCTTAAACCCAGCAACTGAAACAACCCCTCCTCAAAACCAACCCGCTCCATCGACAATGAGACACACAAGACACTACACCAATCTCCTTAAACCCTAAACCCGCAACCCTGGCTTGTCCTAGCTTATAAGTGGGAGGCCAAGAAGCCTCTAAACTCTAAATGCTGAGCCTAAACCTAGATCCTGAACCCTAAACCCCATCCCAAACAAATCTTACACCCTGAAGCCCAAACCCGATGTCTTCTAAACTTCTAAACCCTTCGGAACTCTAAATCCGAATCCTAACCCCAAACCCTAAAAACCCTAAACCCTAAAACCCCTAAACACCCTAAACCCTAAAAAGCCCTAAACCCCAAAAGCCCTGGAACCCTAAGCAGCCTAAGCCCGAAGTTTTGGGAAAACCCTGGGCCTCGGTGGTGATCCCAGCTTTCGGTCTCACCGGTCTGCAGCGCTCGTTGAGACCCCAATACAAAACAAATGGGTTTAGGGTTTCGGGGTGCTCGAAGGGATGAAATCCGAAATGCCAAACGGTGACTTTTTTCAGAAAGTCTAGAGATTCGGGTTTCATTGAAGGTTGATAGGATTGTCATAGGTTTTTAAAGCAGGGTCTTATACGGGTCTCATGGCGCGCGGGGGCTCCTCAAATCTCGGGGTTCCTGGTTCAGGGGGTTTTGCATTTAGGATTCTAATCGCTATGCTGTAGCTTAGGGGCCAGCTTCAGAACAGATGCTCGTAGAAAGGGCAGTGCCAGATAGCTCCCGAAACCTAGAACCCCACACCCCTCCAATCCCAAACATACTGTGTAGGACTTAGAGGGAAGGGGCTAGGGTTTAGGGCTTAATCTTCGACGACCGGGCCGGAATTCTCACCTCCGCGTTCCCGCCTCTTCCATGCCGGAACTGGCTCAGCTTTGAGGTTTCTAGCTGGTAGCCATGCGAAGGATTACAAGCAAGATGCCTTTCGTTACAAGGGGCCGACATATAAGAGAAAGCCAGGTGAGCCTTTTAAGGCCCTTTCAGCTTCCGCATTTTTTGTGTGGGGTTTGGGATTTGGGAAACTGAAGACAGGAGTTGGTATGAGGCATTGCCGAGGCTTTTGAGGGTTTAGGGTTTAGGGTATTTTGGCAGTTCGCAATTTTTGATCGGGGAAGACTTTGGGGAATTTGCGAAACTCTGTCCACGGAGCTCGGTGCAGCACGTGGGGAAACATGAGAGAGCTTCGCAAACGAGCCCGAGGAAGTCGGCTCGAAATAAGTTATGCTTTGCACAGCAGTTGTCAACCCTTCAGTAAGCCCCTAAAATAGTGGCCCTTAAATAGGAAAAACCATGTAGGTCCTATATGCTACCAATGAATTTCGGCCCCGCGAGAGGTGGAGTCCAACACTCCTGGCGTTTCGAATCTTCTTGAGTACTGGTCACGTCCAAATGCTTCTTGTTCGCAGAGAATATGGCAACTAGGGGGTTTATAAGTAGGCGTCGAGTTCATGGCAGACTCGCGACGGACTGCTTCGTGCTGTGTGAGCTCGAGCCAGAGATTCAACCAATTGTGCTCGAGATTCGAATGCCGCATCCAGGTTGTCTACCCGTTCTGAGACCCCCAAACAGAAAACACAAAAAACCTTCAACCCTTGTTCCCTGACACTGGGCTCTAGACTCTAAACCCAACTGACTTTCCCAGCCTAAAGAGACAAAGCACACCGGATATGCGTTGCCCGGTAGGAGCCCCCTTACTATTTGCCGCAAACTGCAAACCCGATGGTCAAAATCCTTCAAAACCCAATGCCTAAACCCCGAACCCTTTCCTACGAGCCAAAAGGTTTCTGTTCAAGGACATGAACCCAATCCCAAGACCCTAACCCCTCCGCCATTCAAAAAAGCCGAAGCCCTGAAAACTTGAAAGCCTTGAAAGCCAAGAGAACGATTCCCCAGGCCGATCGAATCACCGAGGAGTTCGCTCATGGCTTCGTTTTGCAGACGGTGTCTTGATAGAACGGTGTTTGAAGATTTATGGGATTTAGGGTTTTAGGCGCCTAAACCCTATAAACCCTAAACCGAAGGTTTAGGGTTTATAGGATTTAGGGTGGGTTTGGAGCGGCTCGAGGTTTTGGCGGAGTCGCGGTAGAAAGCTTCGTGGTCTTTCCTGACGGTCCAACGGCTTCAATAGCCATGGTACTTGGGCTTAGGGTCGTGGTATTGTAGATTCCTTTTTGTTGGAGGAGTATAGTATTATGAGGCGCTTGGGCCCTTGAGTTTTTTTAGACCTGCTAGTGACATCGAAGAGGTGTGCGGTGTCGGGTTTAGGGCTTAGGCTTTCGAGTTTACAGAGAGGGTTGTAGGAATTGGGTGTATTGGTGCTGGATGGGTTTTTGAGTTATGAGATTTGAGGCTTGGTGGTGAAGCCAGCAACAAACCGTACCTTTTGTCGGCTGGTTATTTCCAAGAGCGGCTTCTCAACGTAGCTGCAATGCAAGCAACTTCGGGGCAGTTCTGGCCACTGGATTGTGAAACAGGTCCGTCATGAAGCTTTGACATGATTAACACGAGTCTCTTACACAAGGTTCTCCCGAGGCTTCATAGTAAGAAGCTAAACCCTAAACCCTAAACCCTAAAAGAGCCCTAAACCCTAAACCGTAAGAAGGATGTGTCGCTTCGAGGTCACAGTATTATGTCACTCCCCTCGACTTGTGTGGAGCCGTCCACAGTAAACGAACGCCTGGAACGCCTCCTCCCCGTGCGCCAAATGACGGTTCTGTTGTCTGCAAAGCTTTCTGAGAAGCTTCGGAAAGGGCACATGCTGCTCAAGGGGAGGGGTCGAAAGCCAAGCCCCAGGCCACCAGGAGCACTTAAACCACCGAAAACTCTTTGAACCCGCATACGGTTGCCGCATACGCCTTAAATACCACCTGGGGGTTTCCGAAAATGAGGGGCACCTTATTTTGGGATCCTTATAATAAGGATCCTACCATTTAGGGTACTATATTAGGGTCCCCTATTTTCGGAAACCCCCACCTTCAGGAGCAAGATGGGCCTCATCGCAGTCGGATGTTCTTCTTTGCGACCAACAAGGCCGCAGATGCTCGCGTGTGGGCTGCCTGGCTACGTTGAGGCCCCTGAACTCTATCGTGAATACGGGTTTAGGGTTTGGGTTAAGGGTAGTGGGTTCATGGGGTTTGGGTTTCCAGTTAATTCCAACACAAAAGCAAAGAAAGACGCAACATGTATAAGCTTTCTCTTTGCTCCCTCATACAAACACACGCTCCTTTCGCTTGCCAGTGCAGTAGGAACAGTGCATGTCGTTTCGATTTCAGAACCAGGATGCTTTGGTTTGGGATTGGGTTTTTTGGCTTAGCGTAAAAATGTTTAGGTTTGAGAGTTCGGGGTGGGGTCTTTGAAAAAAGACGTTATTCTACTGTGGATGCTGCTTGATGCTTCTGAAGACCGCGTGAACTGCCATGGAAAGCCTGACAGTCCTTAGGATGGAAAGGAAATGAGGGGTCCTTCGTCTTCCCGGATCCCACCTTGAGAACTGTGAATTGAAATTCCCGCAAGACAGAAGCCAAAAAACCAGAAGAAAGCAGCCTTGCTATACCTGAAGCTCCTAAGCAAGAGCTCCAGGTCCCCAGCCCAAGAAAAGCAAAATAGGTCAGGCCAGTTCAGACCGCAAAGTTAAAGCTTTCGGTCGAGGCCTGCAGCCCGATACTCTGTTGCTGAAGCACAACACATTCAAACCAAACCCCAAAGCTCTCACGGCCCTAAACCCTAAACTTTCAAGCTCCAAGCCCTAGAACATCCGCAATCCTTGCATAATTCCACCAAAATCAGCCCTGAAGCCCAATCCTCACCCACACGAAACCCGAGCATCGCAAGCACCAAGCCATCCCTCCCTGCCCTAATGTAGGGGCCTTAATGCTTCGGCTATGGTTTTTGGCGACATGTGGGCTTCAGGGTTAGGGTCTGGATTGAGGTAATGTAGGGGCCTTAGTAATTAGAATAGGGTCTTGGGGCCCATTATGAAATAATAGTAAAAGGAACCCCCCAGAATAGAAAAGGTAATTATAAAGAATCGAAGGGTGTGGGGTTCAGATTGATTTAGAAGTCTACACTAACACACTAACACACTAGATGTGCAGGATTTGAAATTCTAGGACCATTGCCTCGATCACATACATCAGGTTCAGGCAATCCACACCATCCTCGTCGGTCCTCAAACGCCACTGGAGCGCAGGTTATAGCTCTGTTGGGAACGACATGCATGGCTTCAAGGGATATTGGGGGCTAAGCTGTGGGTCTTGGGCTGCCGATTTTGGGATGAAGGTCTTGGTCGCATTTGGAGTTTAGGGCCTGTGGCTTCGGGCTGGGCTTGGCGTCAGGTAGGTAGGTAGGTAGGTAGGACGGTGGGTAGGTAGGTGGGTAGGTAGGTAGGTAGGCAGGTAGGTAGGTAGGTAGGGAGGCTGTATTCATGCATGTTTGCAAGTATGTGTGTATTCATGCATGGATGGATAGAAGGAGGGATGGATCGACGCAGGCAGGCAGGAAGTTGTTATGTAGGTAGGTATGTGTCTGTTTGTATGTCCGTCTTTGTGCATATCACATTAAAAGAAGTTGTTGGTTCGACCTGGAGGATCGGATTAGTCTAGGTTTCGGGGGTTCAGGATTCGGGAGCAAGTGTTGTGTTTTTACGGTGCTGGGGCATTGGTGTTGTAGGATTTAGGTTTTAGGCTTGGTTTGGGGTGCATCGTCTTCTCACCAAAGTCCCATGTATTCCCCAGTCGGGCGCTCTTTCACCATTCGGGGGTCTTTGCTGGCAGAATCCGGGTTATTACCTCATGTTCTTAGGGCGTTTAGGATTTAGGGTTTGCTGCACGAATCGTTTGAATCATTGGGCTTGTAGGCTTGCCACATCTGGCAAGAAGACACCAGCGTCCCTAAACCTCGAAGCCTTGAACCTGCACCTTAAACTGCCAAAGCCCTAATCTAACCCTAAACCCGGAACCTAGAACTTACAAGCCCGAACCCGAAACCTTGAACTCCAAGCTCTGAGGCCCCCCTAGCCCCAGCGCTGAACTCAAGGTCCTGAAATTTAGTGGGTTTCCTTTATAAGGGCTTTATGGAAGTATGGGGCTTGTATAAGAGTCTTATACGGGTTGCTTAATGCTTTCTCGGTCAAGGCTGGAAGCCTTTCTTGGGGAGGAGGTCAACATCGCTGCGCGCTCAGATGCACCTGGTGGGGGAAGAAGGGCATAACACAGAGGTCTGAAGAACTAGGGGTAGCCCAGAGGGTGCAAAGATGCTGAAGTTATGGAATCTCGGAATTAGGCACCAACAGACCTTCCTAGTCATGATGTTGGGAGGACCGAATGCCTTCAAAGTAGTCCGTATGGGACCCTTTGGGTAAGGCTTTCAGTCATGGATGTTCCGTCTCGTTGAGGATCTAGCTCATGCCCGGGATCTCGCTTTAAGAACATAGGTGGGAGTTTCCGAAAATTAGGGGTACCCTATTTTTGGGGGTCCTTTGTAATATGGATCCTACTATTTAGGGTACTATATTAGGGTCCCCTATTTTCGGAAACCCCCAAATAGTGGAAGAGCATAAACATTGGAATCAGGGTTCGTGGCATTCTTCGCCACTGGTCGATGCTTAGAGCTATTTTGTTTAGCCTGCACCATCTGGCAAGTTAAACCAAAAGGCTTTCAGTACAAAGACTTCTCGCCCGGCTCAAGAAGCAATTGCCATCCCTTCCCCCATGCTACGGCCACTGCGTGGTATCCATAAAGTCTTTTTCCCAAACGGTAGAGGCCCCAAGCTCTGAAATTGGGAGCCGTTGTTGTGCTCTGCAAGCTCGCCTAATCTGGCGTCCGAATAATTTGTACTAGCTTCCCCTTGGTGTAGAGCCAATACGCAGAGGCACCATTTGGGACATCGTCCACCCCGCTCCTGTGCGGAGGTGCGAATGCAAACCTTGAATGAGGTTTAAGGGGAACTTACGTATCTGGAAGACATCACATGCCAAAGCAGCATCAATGTTTTCATCATGGTTTTTCTGGTTTGAGAATGCTTCATGGCATGTCTGGACCCAGGGCGGACGTTCGGATGCCATGATGCTGCACTTACCGCAAGAGTCCAAGTACCTAATCATCACATACTTCCCCAAATACTAACCTACATGACTCCTAGATTGGCTTAAGTGTCAAGACTTATTGTGTCTTCCGGACCCAAAAACTCCTAGAACCATTTTAGATGAGGGAGTAGAGTTTGCTCAAGGTTTACGGAATGCACGTAGGGTCTCCATGTAGTAAGTCTTCCGTCATATACCCCCCCAGGGTCCGCCGAGAATCCACTTGTTGCGGGGTCTTCATCAATAACTACCATCTTCAGTCATACGTATGTATATAAACACACACACACATGTATATATATATATTACTCCCGAAAAGCGCTTCTAGGAAGCGTGCAGCTGCAGGAAGTTCGGATGTTGTTGGAGCTATAGCTGCTTGTTGTCGGTTTGCGGGGTGAACTCGCTAACCTTCCATAGCCCATCATAGCCCTATAGCAGCCTGGAAGTCATGAAGTCCGAAACCCGAAGTTTCCAAAGCCCAAACCTCGCAACCCTGATTTTTGCATGACAGGGGGATCGGACAGAGATCCCTCCGAGCCAGGATCCTAGACGAAAGGTTAAAGGCCACATGCCATAGGGTGGGATTTCGGTGTGTGGGATGTAGGTTTCAGGGCTCAGGGCCAGTTGATGGGTGTTTGGTTTTGTTTGTTTCGAGTTTCTTGTTGATGTGCTCGTGTTGCTCGACTTTGTTTGGCCTTTGAAGAGGTCGGACGGCATTTCACTAATTGCATTTGATGGGCTATTTTGCCAGGGTTTTACAAGCGAGCTTTAAGGTTTAGGGTCGAAGGGACTGGATCGGTAGGCGGCTTTTGATGAGGCCCCACGTAGAGACCCCAACTACTAGATAACCGAAGCCCATTATAGGTTCTGTGAAAAGGATTGCTTCCTGGACACGCTGTCCCAACTTTCGACATACCGACCTGATGTTGCGGCCATTTAATTTCGTCAAACAAGTTCATGTAGGTCCTTGAACCATCAGACATAGATGTCTATGTGGCTCGCTACTTGAACTGCCCGACAGGTTGATTGACCCCTCTAATCGGTACGCCAGAAGCTGTAAGAGCGAACGCGAGGATTGCTCTGGATGAATAGTTTGTGGGCTTTTTTTCGGGTTCGGCTAGTGACGTGCGCCGCCTTTTCAAATTCTGCAAGCATGCAACTCGCGAAAAGGAACTGCCGAGCTCAGAGGCAGGCAAGAGCCGCCGGAAGCTCGCAACAGCCGGGGGCTCCCCAATCCCGAAAGCATTGAGGCAAAGACACCGCACTGTACCCTGGCATCCTGCTGAAAGGAGCGACCGCTGGCGGTAAGAAAACTGGCAGCTTGCAAGGCATCTTCGTTTGGGGTGCATTCTTCCTGCAACGCCGCAAGCTGTGGCCGTCCCTGTTCTCGACCAGTCGCGTCTCGTTCAGAAGAAGCCCTTAGAGAGTGGATCGTTCTTCCTCTTCAAGACCTCGAGGTAGTCGAAAACCCGGGTCGTAGGTGGGCATAACGTGGCCCACCACTGCCGAGGCCCAATTAGAGGCGCAATCCTAAACCGGAGCGAGCTGTGTGCTCTGAGGGTGGCCACGGAAGACGTCACTGACGAGGAAGACGATGCTGGGAGCTTCGTGTCGGCAATGGACGATGAGGACTGCCATGAGCTCCTTCAAAAAGGGCCCCTTCAAAGAGGTTATTATTGTTATTGTTATTGTTATTGTTGTTGTTTTTGCTATGTTTATTGTTACTGTTACTGTTACTGTTACTGTTATTGTTATTGTTGTTACTATTATTATTAATATTATTATTATTATTACTATTATTATTGATATTCTTCTTCTTATTATTATTATTCTTAATATCAGGGTTACGACGAAGATGGCTAATGCCTTGATTTGGGTCTAACTTTCAGGTTTGCGGGTTCTGGGTTCGAAGCTTAAGGTTGGGGGGCGGGGGCCCAGGATGATTGCAGGTCCAGTAGCAAAGCAAGGTGTGCTACATGGGGCCGATAAGGCTAAGAGTTTCGCTTCAGGGCGTGGGGCGCACGGTTTGCGGTTTAGGGTTTAGGGTTTAATAGGGTTCAGGGTTTTAGGGTTTAGGGTTCGGGTGTGCCTCTTGTTTCTGTCCTGGGTCGCTGCAAACCAGCTGCAAAAAGGGTTTCGGGTTTTAGGGTTTAGGGTTTAGGGTTTCGGTTTAGACTTCCAGCTTCTGAGTTTAAGTCGAAGGATCGAAAACTCTTAGGGATGGGACTGTGCGCATCTATCTGGCGTGTGATGGCTAGGGTTTAGGGTTTAGGATTCGATGGTCTGTGGAAAAACTTCACTCGCTATTTCACCAAGCATCTGATAAAGCGCCTTCAGGACTTCAGAATGAATCTGACGACACCTGTGGCAAGCCCAACCCTATAAACGCTAAACCCTGCCCTAAACCCTAAAACCCGAAGCATTTTTTGACCCTCCAGGCACCGCATATAGGTACTTGTAAATCATATAAATTCCCTATGCAAATTATTTTGTAGTTAATGCCCCTGCATGAAAGAAACCCCAAGGCCAAAATCCAAACCAAGTCCAGACCATCCATCACTCGTGAGCCTCTAACCCAAAACCTAACTCGAAAGCCCTTGGCCTGGGTCTTGAGAGCCCTATGACCCGAACCAAAAGACTGGAACTCCTAAACCCAAACACACAAAATGGACCAAGAGCCTTGCGTAACTTGGTTTTCTTTGTCCCAAAAGCCACTCTCCAAAAGGAGCCCTAATCCCTACACTAAACCGTATTAAACCCTAAGCCCCAAACATCAAGTCCGACGATGAAGGACCCTTTACCTGACCTTCCCGGACTGGAGTCTGGCAGGAGTGGTGCGTGGTTTCGTCTAGAATTTAAGGGGCCTTTGGGGGGTGGTGTTTAGGATTTAAGGTTTCGTGTTCAAATTTTGTTCTCGAGGTTTGGGGCTTCTGAGGTATGGGGTTGAGGATGTGGATTTCGGGAACAGGAGTTTCGGGCGTCAGCACGGAACTTGTAAAGTTGTCAAGGCCCCACCTACTGATGCTAGCCCTTGAAGAGACAGGATGTGTAGGGACGCTGAAGCCGCCAGTGCAAGAAATCAAGCTGCGAGCCCACAACTCTATGCTGGAAGACAACCCCTGTTTATAAAGCCTTTACCAAACCTTGACAAATCTACTATTGAACCGTATATCCCTGTACAAAGGCGCTATACAACCGTGTAAAAAGCCCGAAATGCGCCCTAAGCAACCAAGCTAGAGTAGAGAACAACATAAAAGCAGGACCATGTCTGTGGCTGGTCCACTGCAAATCGACGAGCCGTGGCCTTGAGCTGTTGCAGCTTCGGAGTGCTGCGGTCTGGGTTTAGGACCGAAAACATATGGGGGTTTCCGAAAATAGGGGACCCTAATATAGTTAGTACCCTAAATGTAGGATCCTTATTACGTATAAGGACCCCAAAACAAGGTACCCCCCCCCCCCCTAACTTTCGGAAAGTACCATTTGCTTAGGGTGTATGACTCTCGTGGGCTTAGGGTTTACGAGGGCCCGGGCCTTTTTTGTTCATCCTGTCGTTGGCTCTTGTTTGTGGCCCTTGGTAGGGTTGGCCAAGGCTTCTGGTGTTTATGTCCCTTGGTCCTTTGGTGCCCCCCTGGTCTCCTTTGGTCCTTTGGTCCCTGGTTCTCTGGTCCCCTGGTCCTCTGGGAGCCGCAGCCCCCTCCGATTTCTGTTTTGGCCTTGCCGCGGGTCGCCCGGGTCGCGGGCCACAGGCTGCGGCCCGTAAAAAGTTGGGGGGCGGGATTAGCAAGCGAGATATATGATGAGTACTAATCGCCACATGAGGGGCTGTGTTTAAGATATATGATGAACCTCGGTCGCCAAATGAGGGGGTGTTTTTAAGATATATGATGAACCTGAATCGCCCAATAAAGGGAGGGGTGCGTGTTTAAGATATATGATGAACCGGAATCGCCACATGAGGGGGGTGTTTAAGACTATTATGATGAACCGGAATCGCCACGTGAAAAGGCATGTTTAAGAATTGCCCAATAACTTGACGCAAAGCCACACCCTGTAATTCCCCAGTAGCTTGACACCAAACAGGATCCTCAACAATTGCAATTCCCCAGTAGCTCGATGCAAAACAGTAACAAATGCTGCAATTTACAGTATTTGACAGAAGGCAGGAGCCTCGAAATTGCAAAACACCACCCTGCTAATTGCAATTCCCCAAAAGCTTGATGCAAAACAGTAGCAAACGCTGCAATTTACAGTGGTTGCAACCAAAAATGAAGAGCCAATGTTAGCAAATGAGATCGGGGACCGCCACCGTCAGGAAAGAAAACCTCCGCTGGTTCAGTCTCGTTTGCTTATCAAAGCCATTAAGGGATACACGTTTCAACTTTCCCTACTTGGTTACCTCAACACCCAGATGCCGGCTTCATGACTCAGGGTGTAGCACTTGGGGACGACTTGTTTGGAGATTCCAGGATATTTCTGGGTTATCATTGGCGTGTCGGGGTACATGTTGGCTTCAAGCCCCGAAAGCTTGTACTCAACAACCTTAAGCTTACGCATTTATCAGAACCGTCATTATCCCGAAACCTTGGTCAACATCACCGAAACCGTACGTTGTCGTGAACCCGAATATTGATTGTTTTTGAGGTAAGCCCGAAATACTGGCAGTCTAAGTGGGCCTTCTGGGAGTTTGCGTCGCTTTGTCAGTCTCTTCGCAAAGGCCTTTTAAGCCCACAAAGCTCTTTCGGTTTAGGGTTCAACCCTAAGCCCTAAATTATCCCAAGGTGCTTGGACCATTGTGCTTGAATGATCTTAAAAGTCCGTCTAAGTCCCCGCTTGATTGAACCATACTAAGAAGCCTGAACTCCCTTAAGAAGCAGTATGTTTCCAAGGAGTATTGGGCCCTGTTGGACAGCATCCCCAAGCCCCAAACCCTTTAAAACACCACGTAAACCCAAAACCTCAAACCCTAAACCCCAAGCCCAAAAACCGCCGAAAACCTACAAATCCTATAACCCCTAAATGGCCCTACCATCATAAGGTTTCATAAAGTGGCTTCACAAAGAAGCTCCCAGGCCGTCGAGCATCGAGGCGATGTTTGAGCAGACGCGGCAGTGGCAGACCTTCAAGCGCTTCGGATGTTCCCAGAGAACCCAATACACCTTAATGAAGAAAGTACCTTAAATTATAGGGGCCTGAATATTATGATTTACGGTATATTCCTTAATTTTCAAGCGTTTCGGATGTTTGGTACAGCTACGATGCTCGAGTTCTCTTTAAAGGGGTACGATCAGGCTCCTGAATATGTATCCCTTATGTTTGGTAAGGCTACGATGCTACGTAGAGTTTAGGGGTTTAGGGGTGTAGAGGTTTAGGGTTTAGGGTTTGAGTTCTCTTTAAACGGGTACGATAAGGCTCCTGGTATCCCTTGAAGGGTACCTTCTAGGGTTCTGTAATATAGAGTTCCCTTTTTGGGGGTTCCCTCTAAGGGATCCTCGAAAGGGGTCCCTTTCAGGGGATCCTTAGAGGCATCCTTTAAGGGCTCCTTGAAGTTCCCTTCGAGGGTTCCTTCAAGGGGTCGTAGGGCTCCTTCAAGCCGGGTTGTTCAGGGTCCCTTGGGTTTAGGGCTTATGTGGGGCTGTTTACGGTTATCCTTTGAAGGCTTTAGTGTTGAAGTGGCTTGGGTGGCCATCCTCCTCCTGGCTTTTAGGATGTAGAGTTTGAGGCTTTAGGGTACAGCAATATGCGCTCTGGGTCTTAGGGCTTATACGCCATCTTTGCGCAACTCGTCGGCTGACTGTTGTCTGTTAAGGCACAAGTAGTAGGTCTTAGCGCGCCAGCTAACATTCACAGCATGAGACCCTGGCACAGAGCCTGGATGGTGTGATCCCTACACAAAGGATTCTGAACCACAGCACCCTTAATGCTAGGAGCAGAAGCGACTGTCACGATGGCGGGCAGTTTCATCGCCGATACTGACAATACTACGGGTTGAAACAGGGGGATTAGAAGGCGCATTCGTCACAAGAGCGGCCGAGGGAGTAGGAGCGACGAACAACAAAATAGCAAGGCACCACCCATGAGAAGACAATGCACAGCCACGGTTCGAACCCTGACATCAACACGGCAGGAAGTTTCAACAACACAAAACGGTTCTCATAACGACCGACAGTAGGTCGTGCTAGTGGAGCCGAAACCCTAAACCACCAGCCCATAATCGCAAACCCTAAGCCCGCCCTATATATACCTTGAATCCCTAAATCTTAAGCCCCCTACACCCGTAAGGCTTAAACCCTGAGCCCCAGGCCCTTAACCTTAAACCCTAAACCCTTAACTACGCCGAGGCTGGTGATTCCCAGCATGAGGGTCCGGCTAAGCCTGGGCACCGCCCAAGCGCAGACGCTGCTGGCTGGAGCTCTGGGGTTCAAGACTTCCAGGGTCTAGGCTTCTTTTTTCAAGGTTTAGGATTCGGATTCAGGGTTTAGGGTTTAGGGTTTAGGGTGTAGGATTCAGGGATAGGGTTCGGGTTCTGTTTTTGCGACTATAGGGCCTGTGCAAACTGCTCCAGAGGTTTTACTTCCTGCAGGTTTCAAGGCGCATTGCGGGTTTTCTAAACCTAGTTTCCATCGCTAGCCTTGCGGTAGAAGCACAAAAGGGGGAAACCCAATAGCCCAAATTTTAAGGGTAATGTATAGGGATTCCCAGTACTACTAGCTAACTGAGCCCCACCCCCCCCCGAAATGGCCACGGCTCTTCATGGCTCGCAGCTTTGGGGTTTTTGGGGTTTAGGGTTTTAGGGCGGCCTCGAGCTTCGCTGCCGGCATACACTGCAAGTCCGTGCTTAAAAAAAGGGTTTTAGGGCTTTAGGGGTTTAGGGTTTTAGGGCTTTTGGGGTTTAGGGTTTTGGGGCTTTAGGGGTTTAGGGTTTTTAGGGTTTAGGGGTTTTTGTAGTTGAGTCCCTGCTAGGGCTTGGTGTTCAGGCCTTGTGTCTTCCAGCTGGACTTACCTATAGTCTCCATTGAAGTTCCTTTTTGGGTTTACCTTTTAGGATCCTTAATATAGAATTGGTCAAACCAAAAAAAGGAACTACAATGAAGACTATAGGTAGGGTTGACATAGCATTTCAGGGATGTGGGCTCGAAGATTTTCCAAAGAAGGGGAGGCTTAGGATTCAGATGTGGGCTTTGAGAGTTTCCAAGGAAGGGGAGGTTTAGGATTCAGCGTGTAAGAGCGAATTGAGGCTCGGAAAGTGAAGGGGGTTATAGGGTTCGTGCAGCCAGGGTTTTTGAAGCTGTCACGGGAATTACATCTTGGCGGGCTCGAAATTGCCTGTGTATACCCATCTGTCTATCTCCATCTACCTACCGATTGATATAGGCATAGGGGCGTGAATGTCTAAACGTACTAACCCTACGCGTTCCTGTTACATTTATGCTAATTAAAACATATCCCCAGACGTCTGTTCTAACTATTAGGTTCTTCAGAACGCGTTTAGCGTGGCGCTTCAGTGGGCTGGAGCTGCATGCGAAGGTACTCGCTTTCCACGACTCGCCTTTGAAGATTGGGGCTCAGAGTTTCGGGCTTATAGGGCTCAGAGGTTGCATAGGGTGTAGGGTTTAGGGAGCAAGGTGCCACTTGTCTACACGTCAAGGTGCCTGGTCGCTTGCACAGGATCACGTGATGGGTCCGAGTTGCGATAGCCCAAATACACCCCCAAGTCCCACTAAGCGTGTTGTAGCTCATGGTGTAGGATATGTGTGGGTGCCGGGCTTGTACTTCAAGTAAAGGAGCAAGCTACCAGATCTTTGTTAAACACGCACAAGATATGAACTTGGACTTTTTTTTGAAGCGAACTACTCCTGCATTATCAAAATTGTGACTGTGCCTTCGTCCCTACCATCTCCAAATATAACCTAGCTGCGCACAGGGTTGCAACATCAACCTGAAATACAGACAGTGTAGCGACTTGAGTCTGACGACTAGTACCGACTTTATAGTGAACTACTTAAAACAAAGTACGTTGTGGTAGGTTCAAGACCACTGAGCAATACTACGATGTGCATCGTTTCTTGCACCATAAGGTACCCCAGCCCCCATGCTGACTGTTCAGGCACCTACCTCAAACCATTGAGAACCCCATAGAAACCTGTAAATTTCCACATGCTCTACAAAGAAAGGCCCCTGAGAACCCTGCGAAATCCTGGAAGGACACAGGACATAAGATATGCAGGCCATATATATATATATATCTATCTATATGTATAGATAAATATAGACTAACCTTAAACCCTAAACATATATATATGTATGTATGTATGTATGTATGTATGTATATATATATATATATGTATATATCTAGACTGCCACAGGAGCCCCAGGCGACTTTGCTGAGGAGCTACGCCTCCGGGAGAGGGTGCCGCTCAGCCTATCCGTTGGTGGGCTGCAGGCCGCGATTCGGGGTTTGGGGTTTAGGGGCTTAGGGGCTTGGAGTTTAGGGTTTGGAGTTTAGTGTTTAAGGGTTTGGGAGTTAGTGCTTCGGGTTTGGGGGCAGTTTTCTTGAAATGTAGGATTCAGTTTTTTTGGGCGGTGAAGGGTTTATGCGATAGCCTGCCGCAGGGGTCCAAGACTTCATTTCGACTTCCAGCCAGAGGCCTGAATTCCAAAACCTCTGCCTAAGCTGCACCACCAGAATCCGAAAGCCTGAATTCCTGTTCTCTTACGAAGCTCTCAGCCTTCTAAGCCTCAAAACAGGGACCGCGCCAAATCCTGCCAATCTCAGAACCCAAACTTTTGACTTCGAGGCCTTGACACCTTGGATCCAGGAGAGCCCAGGGCCCCTCAACGTGAAGGACTCATTGCAGCTTTAATTCCTAATGCAAAAAAACTGTGTGCATTTTCAGAAACATTATTGAATCGCAAAAGTTCTCCTACATCGGAGCATCCCGAAACACTTAAAGCAGACCTCTCTCGACAGATTGGCTTCTCCACGTCCTCACATCGATCCGGCGCAGCCTTAGCGCCGATGGCGCTGCTGGCCGGTGTCCTTCGGCAAGTTGACTTGTTGTACTGATCTGTGTCTCGGGTGGTTGACTTACTGATGTGTTTCTCGAGCTAGTGCTGGCAAAGACGAGTGTCGACATGGGGAATGGCCGGTTTTGATTTGCTGCAAGGCCACTGATGTGATGCTTGAGCGGGTGCTCGCGAAACCGAGCATCTACACGGGGAATCGCTGGTTTTGGTTTGCTGCGAGCCCACTAATGTGTTTCTTGAAAATCGAGCGTCTACATGGAACAAAGGCTTGTTTTGAGTTGCTGCGAGACATGGGGAATGGCTGGTTGTTATTTGATGCCAAAACTTGCGAAGACGTACAAATTGACAGTGATGGGTAATTATGTGGCATCAAATCACACCCGAGGGTATCGTTCAACTCCATTTACTGATCTACGACCGGGTATCGTTGATTCTGACGTAAAGGCTTAAGAGTGATTGGGGCTGTGAAATTGGAGCGTCTGCGTGGGGAACAGCAGGTTTGGATGTTCTGTGATGCCATTGATGTGTGTCTTGCACGTGCGCTTGTGAAATCGAGCGTCTACATTGGGATTTGGCTTGTCTTGCTGTGCTGTGATGATACTGATGTGACTGATCTGCCGCGACCTAGGGCCACCACCAAATACCTAAAGTGAGCGCGTAAGACTTTTGGTCCCATGACCCCTTCTGTTCGCAGTGCTGGGTGGTGGTGATAGTGGTGATGAGAATCATCTGCATTGTCCAGATGACGGTTGTTTCCCACAATCGCGGCTAAGACAGCAGTGATGTTGATCTTGATGACCTTCACCACCATCACTGTTATCATGTCTGCAGGAGCGGCTTCAACCACGAGCTTATACTAACGGCAGCAGTGTTTCGGTGATGATGATGATGATGATGATGACGATGAGAATGATGTTGATGAAGAAGAACAAACTGAAGTTGATGTAGATGAAGAAGAAGATCGAAAAAAGACTAGCAATTATACAATATTAACATGACGGTGATGATGATGTTGATGATCAGAAAAAGATAAGGTGGTCTGAACTGTCTTCGATGATGGTATTACCAGATGGCTTTACGGCTGCTCCCGATAACTCTACAGCTGCTCCCGATGGTCGCAGCTCTAAAGTCATGTGTTACCCTTGTTTGCGTTTCGAACTTTCCTTGCTGTTGTCTTTGTTGTTGTGGTGGTGTCGGTTGCTGCTGTTGTTCCCAAGCCCAAACTGTTAACCCCCGAAGCATCAATCCGCCGATCCAAAAAGTCTTAGACGCCTTCCTCAGTCCGTAAGTCCTAGATGAAACCCTGAAAACCCCCCATAGCCAACCCTTAAGCCTTGCAGTACACCCTAAAGCCCGAAGCGTTTCTTTTGAAAGCCATGAGGTTCCCGACACCCTGGTGGCAGTCTTGAGGAAGTGCAAGGCAGGCTCCTGAGCTTTCGGAGGGTTTCGGATGCTTTCCTGGGGAATCGGGGTTTGCATTTAGGGCGTTTCGGACAAGCTTTTAGGGTTTGGGTTTTTGTGACATTGGGGTATGAGCCTCTGGGCTTTTGGGGGTTTTAGGGTTTGGGGATGAAGGTTTGCGGCTGCTGGGCTTAATTCTATCGTGTCTACTACTCTTCCTCACGTCGGGTTTCTCATTATGCTGTAAACTTGCGTATATTATGATAGACCCCCAGAACACTATTCCCTTGAAGGCTTGTTTTAGCGAAGCTAAGTTTCTTGGGTCTAGGTCTAGGGGGTTGAGAGTGTATGTTTTGCTGGAGCTTCGGGAAAGGGCTCTTTAAGGTGCCTTGTTTTGTTTATATGTGGCTTTAAACTGTTTGCTTCTTAAGGTTCAGGGTAGGGAGGGATCGGTGTAGATATAGTCACTTGAGTAGCTTGGGTGTAGCGCTTTGACTCAAACAGTTCCAGACGAGCCGGTCGGGATCCAAGCCTGAGCTGTTTTTTTTTGGGGTTTAGGGTTTAGGGCTTTTTAGGGTTTAGGGTTTTCGCTGTTTAACGAATTTAGAGTTCTGTAGGGCTTTAGGGTGTCCTTGACCAGCGCTGAAACTGCTTCCGCTGGCAGCTAATCATTAAAGCAAAGATGTGTTCACCCTTGAACTCTTGAGCCAATGCCAAGGAAGTGGCAAATCCCGGGTGGGGTTTAAAATGCAAACCTGGACAGATTGCCAAGCTATTCTGCCTTCAGGCGTAATGATTTCTCTGTAGATCTGTAGCATAATATTCCATGCACTTCCTTGTCGGCCTGCTCTGGCCACCTCTATACTACATAGGGTTCCAGGCTAATTTCACCGTCCGGACCTACTGTTGAACTCTCGTCACTGCGCAGGTTTTTCGCAGAGCACTGAGAAGTCGAGAGACCTATGCTTGCAGAACTTTCCCTGCTGCGGTGCAACATCACGACAAACCTGAAGCCCTAAAATCCGCTTAACCTTACACCCTCAACGCAAAAACGCGAACGCCCTTTCCGGCTGTCTTCTGAAGCCTAACAGGTTCTAAGGAAACCCTCATAAAGACCACGCCATAAATCCCTTCTTGCTGCTTCGAGACTTCGTCTTTGTGGCCCCCGCTCCCTCGTTGCCCCTGCACCAGGAGAACGAGTCCACTTCCCTCGCCAGAAGCTTAGGGAAAGTTTAGGGGTTTAGCGGTTTGGGTTTGATTTGAGATATTACGCTGAGGTTTACTTTGGTTTAATCACTGGGGTGTGTAAGGGTTTCGTCGGGCTTTACTAAAAGGGTTTAGAGGTGTAAGGGCTTCGGGATTATAAGTTCAGGGGTTTAGCACTTGAGGGTCTACGGGTTTGGGGTTTATTAGGAGGTTGTTTGGGTTTATTAGGTTAGAGTTTTTTAGGGTTTGCCAGGGTTGTTTTTGGGATTTGTCATGGTTGGGGGGTTTAAGGCTTAAGGGTTCTAGGTTTTGGGATTTAGGGGCTTAGGGGCCAGGGTCAATTAGGCCAGGCTGTATTCTGGTTTATGTGGGGACAGGGGGTGCAGGGGAATCTGCACCTGCAACCCAAGCATTGTGCGTGCATGTCATACCATAGTCGAAGATGGCACGAAGCTAGTAGCTTTCGTACTTTAGTAGCTCTGTGTCGAAGAAAATGTGGCTTTGCCAACGTGTAGCAAGTCGGAGGGCACTCGATTAGCTAACTAGACTCATTGCATGAATCGTTGTGACGCTGTGACATGAACGGCAGGGTGTGCTCTCGGGCACATACTCGGTCGAGGAGGAGCCGGCAAATTGGTATGTGTTTTTCTACAACCGGCTGCAGCAAGGTAGCATCCGCTGAGGATAGCGGAATAGTCCAGTCGCCGGCAGGCCACTTTGGCCGTACCGATGGTACGCAGCGCCAGAATCATGCGGCTAGGGGGTTGATCACTAGTTGAGATAGGTGTAGAGCTGACCAGATGGCTAGGTAATGTCTAAAACCGTCGGCATATGTCGCGATTGCTGTCGTGTGAGAAGCACAAGCTTAGCATGTTGGAGGCCCGGGGCTTAGCAAACATCGAGCTTTGCGTCTCTTGCTTCATGCTTGGTGCGCTTGCTGTTGCAATCCAATCCTAGAACTTAAGCTGGAAATCCTATAAACTCCATTCCCTATAACGTTTTCCAACGGGTTGAATCCGAACAAGACGGAACTTGATAGCATTTTCGGTTCGCAGAGGGCAGCAATGAAAGGCGCAGTTGTAGCAAATCCCATGCTTTCGTGCTCCACACACCACATGTTGCATAGTTAGCGTGCTGCGAGGCTCCCGTCTGACCCATTGGTGCCCAGCAAACCAAGCGCCGGTTGTAAAAGTGTTAAGGGTTTCGGGGGAAACGGACGAGGGTTTAGTGTTAGGGGTTTCGGGGACACACATCTGCAAGCAGCACGAACTCTTTGGAAATGTGAAACCTTCCGCTCATGCACGCACCCCGTCACCCCAGGCCCTAAACCCCCCAATCCACCCTAGGTTCCTAAGCATCTCTAAACCCTAAAATCCCGGATCTCGAAGCATGCAAAGGCAGCCGAAGTCAAGGCCCTGCAGTTGCATCTTGTATTAGGGATCCTGGCGGTTCAAGACATAGGTTTTAGGATGAAGTAAAGATTCGGATTCCGGAGGTAAGGTTGCGGCTTCACCGAGTTACCTCCCGCCTCCCCCACGGCCTAAAAAAGCCCACTATTTTGGACCGTCAGGGCTTGATGAAAGGGTACTGGGGGGCAGGTGGATTCTGGTAGTGCTTTTGGGTTTAGTATTTCGGAGTCTTCGGGGCTTGGGTCAGGGCTCGAGGTTTGGCAGGGGGCAGCGTTCTTGTGCCAGGTTTAAATTTAACAATCAGGATAAGGTTTTGGGGGTATATGCTACGAAGATTATCAGCACTTATTCCGACCTCAACATAAACTTTAGGAGTTGAGGGTTCAAAATGCATCCTGCTGTCGGGGTTGCAGAGCCTGGCTGAACGGCTCAGGGTCAATCGCCTCCTTGTTCGGATCTTTGCAGACTGCAGTCAAGGTTTGCGTTGCCCTTTCGGGTTGCTTTTCCCAATGCTCCCTGATTAGATGCCCTCTCTTGTCTTATTTTTGTCTCCCCCAAGTTCCAGGTAAGCGCTGAACGCGTGTTCTATCTGACATTGAGCGTCATTCTACAGCCTTGAGGTGTTCCTTCTGATATGAACTTTATAGAAGGATTCTGCTTTGTCTGTAGAAGCGTTGCTGCAAATTTCAGGCTTGTCTCTCCGGATATCCCGCAGATAGTTGCAGCAGAGCATGCCCACAGAACCTATATACGGTTGATGATACAAATTCTGCATTACCCATGATAAGGAATATACCAAAATTCCCATAGTTTAGGCCCTTCAACAGTAGTGAGTCCAGTCCCAGAGATTAAGTCGACTTATGTCTACCTATAACTCTTGCGCAGCCGGCACCCTTAAAGCCCAGCCTTAGGCCATGTAGACCCTAAACTCCCAAACCCCTAACACATCTAGAACTCTAAAACCCTGGTCCCAAACCCTAAACCCTTAACTCGCAAACCCCGAAACATCCAAAGCCCTGAACCCCTGGGCAGTAAGGGCAGCAGTCGAGTCCCTTGTGAAAAACCCCTGAGCTCTGTACATCTCAGACCGAAGATGCAAATTCAACCTGTTCCCGGCTCAAGGAACCCCATTGAGCCTTCATGTCGGTTTAGGGTTTAGGGGTGTAGGGGTTGAGGGTTTAGGGGTTTAGGGGTTGAGCGTTTAGGGGTTGAGGGTTTAGGGGTTTAGGGTTTAGGGTTATCTCGAAAATCCTGCCAATCTTCAGCGAGAGTTGAAAGGTGGAGAGCTGCTGTCGATAAAATATCGGGTTTGGGCTATGCGTGTGACCCTATACACCCCAAACCCATTACCCAATATCGGGTTTTGGCTATTATGAGTGTGACCCTATACACCCTAAACCCCTTACCCCATAATGCCCTAAACTCCTGAACCCTCGGTCGGGTCTTAGTTAGAAGATCAGAGTTCGCTCTATAAGCCTTTAGGATTCCTGAAGGGGCTGGGTAGGTAACCTTTAACCTTTTAGGCAGTATATAATCCTACTATAATTACAACCCATAGGCTCCTTAGTAGTTCCTTTTTGGGATTACCTTATAGGATCCTAAATACCAAACCCAAAAAGGAACTACTAAGGAGCCTTTGGGAAGGTTAACCTTTTTTGGGCTAGGGTACTCAGCCTTTAAGATTCAGCCACCTCTTCTCTGCCAGCGCTTGGATGTCCGGCAAGCTTCGCGCGCTCGCAGCCTGCTACCTCCTGACAGGATGCGCTGACTATAGTATCCTATTGTAATGCAGCTATTACATGTCATATATATATATACATACAGTATGTATATATATATATATATAGAGAGAGAGAGGAAAATACTACAGGAGTGTTATAAGTTATACATAATTTCAAGTTATAGATCCGACCCTACGACCCTGAAGCGCTAAGTCCCAAACTCTGTCGAACCACGAACCCTCATACACCTCAGACCCGCTTCGGCCCCTCCTAAAATTCTGAATCCTATGCGAACCTTTGCGCCTAGGGCCCGGAGTTGATCATGCTAAAGCAAAGGGTTTCGGGTTTATAGGATTTAGGGTCCTAAACCATAATTAATCCGTATGAGAGGATGCCTTTGCCTCGCTGCAGAAGAGAAGTCTCTGCCCGGCACCTGCCTGATGCAGAAGAACCTCCGGTGCTGTTCGTTTTTTTTTATCGATGTCTAGTAGCTGAGGCTTGTTCCGGTACTTTTGCATGCAGACTAAAATAGCTCAGGCAGACTTGGGTGTGGGCTGTATATTGTATGTATAGTGGGGAGCCGCAACGCAAGGCTAGCATTACTTGTTGAAATACGAAATTCGTACATCAGTCATACCACTGCTGATATTTGTGGTTGCTCCACACCATCTTAACCGAAGCTCAGAGGATGACCTTTCTTTGCCCCATCAAACAAGGAAGGCTGAGCAGAGACAAAGCAGCCGCAAGCAGATTCCACAGTCTTGGCCCTGGGATTTTCATACCTACCTATTCGTTGGCTTCCACAAGAGTGGAGTGCAGATGACGTGGGCGATCTTCCGCGCAGTCTGGGGGGCCTTGGGGCTCGGGCACGATCGCGTCGGGCATTGGGGCAATCCATGCTACTTTCCGGACAATTGCTACAACTGGGGATCGCCAGTCCGCTTTGTAACCGACATGTACTCGTTGGAGATGCATGCGAGGGAGCTGCAACGAGCAGGGCAGCTTAGAACCCTCCGAGTTGCCGGTACCGTCCGTAATCCTCTGGTCATGATTGCTTCCGCCTACTGCTACCACCACAGTGGTCAGGAAGACACGAATGTGACTTAGTAGCTGAATTCGTATATACTCTACACTTGTTGGCAGATATATTATCTGCCCCAAACCCGAAACCCTCAACGGCAGCTAAGGTGATGTTCTTTCCCAACGGCACCGTGCAGAGCCTGGGGCCGGATGATGGCGTTGCCTTCGTCGCCCAGCGCATGATGGTGCTGATTCCGGGATCTGGAGCCGTAGATCTTTTCTGCTCTTGTGGACTTTTCTGCTCGTGTGGATCTTTGCTTCTGAGGACGTATTTCTAGAACCAAAGTAATGGATGTTGAGGTTCTTGTCATTCTTGTCCTCAGATCCCAGGATGGACAACATGACGGCCATCTACGAGACCCCTCGAAATGACACCTTGCGTCTTAGCTTCGAGAAAGCGGACGGATCCTCGGAAGGCTTCGACCAAGAGGTTGCTGAGATCTTCATAAGGAGCTTTTAGTTCTAGCAAAGCCTCAGATTTATTTGCATTAGTTCCTTTGTTAGTTGTATAGTATTTGACTTAGTTGTAGTGGCCTAAACCCCAAACCCCAAACCCTAAACCCCCAAACCCTAAACCCGAAACCCCCAAGGTTGTACCCTGCAATGCAGGCTTGTCCTAGCAAGGTGGGAGGCCAAAAAAAAAACCCAAGGTTGGTCGACTGCTTGACTTTTGGTTCGAGGGTGTGCCGCTCCACGCGGAGGACAGGAGAAGAGCTCTGGAAGCGGCCCGACAGGGAGATCTGCACAGGCATCCTTGGGCTTCATCGGGCTAGGGCTTTAGGGGTTTAGGGGTTTCGGGGTTTAGGGTTTTAGGGCCTAGGGCCGGGCTTATTGGTTAGGGCTTCGGGGTTTAGGGTTTATGAGTCGCTGCAAACCAGATGCAAAAGGGTTTAAGGTTCTAGGGTTTAGGGCTGAGGGCCGGGCTTATTTAGAGGTTAGGGCTAGGGTTCAGGGGTTTAGAGTTTAGGGTTTCGGGGGTTTGGGTGAAGAGTTTCAGGAAGATCTGCACAGGCATCCGTACCCTGGCCATACGAACGACGACGCTTGCATGCAGGTGGCGCAGCATGCAGTCTTCTCGATGCCTGCAGATCTCTTGGGTATCTATCAGTCTTATGCCAAAAGGCTGGGCTACCCCTACACGGAGGATCTTCTACCTCAAAGAGCGGCGCTTGCTCCGTCCGACAGGGCGCCCTTCGAGTATCCCATGAAAGTCAGGACGGAGTGAGATAGGTCCATTGCCGGATGGATGCTGCCGGTTTTCAAAAAAGCATCGAAAAGCTGTCTCGACGCATCTTTCTTGATCGCCGAATTTGCAGACTCTGTCTCCCTTCCCTTCTCTCCCTCTCTGTTCATGATTGTTTTGCAAAGTTGCCCCAATGCGTAACTGGTGATTCGAAGATGGCAGGAACGCCCATTGCTTCACTGTAAGGGTTTGCTGCAGTTCTGGGCTTCTCGGGTAGGGTTGCTAATTACCGCCACCTTCGGCAGACCAAACCCTAAAAACCCCTGATTCGTCCATTGCCCGTCCTTTTCGAGTCGTTGTGGGTTGAACTTTAGTCCCCTGTGTTGAACCCAGTAGTTGTCTTTCAGTTGGTGGGTTTTGTAGTTTCTAGCAACCTTCCGCAGGTTCGGCGGGTGAACTTCGGACGCAGCGTCCCTGCCCCAGCAGGGGTGATACTGCGTCCTTATGAAAGGCTCGTCGCGCTCAGCTTAGGTTAGGTTATATACCATTTGTATCGGACAAGAATTCATGATGGGGTGTAGCTTCATGGATGCCGGAGAACCCCGAAACCCCTTGAGTAAGGACTCTTCCTTAAGAGTATGGGGGTATGTGAGGATGAAGCTGTAAGGGTTCCTCAAGTTCTGAGGCTTTTTTCATAAATCCTAGACTTTTACCCTGGACCTTATAATAGAAAGCCTTGAAGTCTGAGCACTGAAACCTCACCCCGGAACCCTCTAAAGGATATCGGCCCTGGCGCGCTTTCGGATGAGTTTTGGGGATATTATGACACTAAGGGGGGTAGTACTTCACGCCCCAACAGTATCTTACAGTGTGTTGGGTCTGGGGTTTATGGGGTTCAGCTGTGGGTTGGAGGTATAAAAGGGATTTGGGTTGGGGTTTTAGGTTTCCATTCGGGTTTACACTGAGAAGCCGGGAGGCGAAACTGTTGTCACAGCTTGGGCGCTGACTTGTATTACTCTGGTTCCACAACTACAATGTTTGCCTCCTGGTGGTGATGAGGATGCCATTCATTGTGCCACGTGTAGATACAACTACTTGCGTAAGAGTTCCCAGTTAGATGGCATACTGGCACCTGTCGTGGAGACTGAGAGCGGCTGGAAGTTTGGCTTACGTGCAGAAGGGTGATGATGTTGATCATGGCGAGCGATGAGAATCGACATGTGAAGGTGAATGATGATGGCGACTGACAAGGTGATGAGGGTTCTGATGATGGCGATGACGGTTATGATGCTTTTGGGGATGACACGTGAGACCCGACCCGAGGCCAGACTCTAAGACAGAATATCCAGCAAAGCAATCTGAAGTGCAAATGTCCTTAAGCCCCCAGCGTTTTCGAGCAAGCAAACCCTAAACTTGACACGCAAAGGAGTAGAGAGCTCTGACAGGACATCGGCCGAGTCATTGCAGCATCGACCGGCTCGACGGCTGGTCTGACCCCAGTCAGGCGGTTCAGGGTTAAACTCAAACCCTAAACCATCCCAAACCCCAAGCCATGTACTGAGCCCTAGGTACGATGCCCTGAATCCTAAACTTGTGGTAGGCCCTATTTTAAAAACCTTGGTTGGATTCAATTGCCATAATAGGGATGGACCTATAGTAAATGATATGGTTTCGTTATGGGGGTAACTTAAATTCAGCTTCAGAAAATCCCGAAGCCTACCCGCAGGATCGGTCTTTAGGGTCTTACGGATTTGGCTTTTTGGTATAGGAGTACCTCCGACTTAAGGCTTGGGTGGGATTTTTAGTTTTAGGGTGTAGGGCTTTATAGATCCTATTTCTGGCATCAGCCGGTGTTTGGTATTTTGGGTCGTCCTGCATATTTGTCATGCTTATGAATCATGTGCTCGACCTCCTGACCCTGGTTTGGGCATTCGGTGCTGCAAGGCCTTTCTTGTTCATGGCTTGAGGGTCCGAACTAGGAGAAGCAAGCATGAGGCATAGCAATGTGCATTCTGCAGCTGTTGAAGCAGCCTCAGGACCACAACTCGCAGTCCTACTCCAGTAACGTTCCTCCTCCCCGAAACCCTAAACCCTGAACCCTAGGCCACGGTAGTAAAGGTTTGGTTTGCCCCCTCTCTGCATCCAGCAGTAGAGGCGAGGCAAACGCATTCGGTTCGGTGAACTCAGAGCTGTGCTCACATCGGGGCAAATTAAATCAGCAGGATAGCCTGAAACCCTAAACCCTAAACTAGATCCTTAGCCATGCGAGAGGGAAAAAACCCCAAACCCTAAACCCCAAACCCTAAACCCTAAAACCCTAAACCCTAAACCCTAGCTTGAATTAGGAACTCTGGGCACCGGGTTTCCAGAGCCTCGCCAGATTTCACCATAGGCCATACCCATAGGCCCCTAAGTAGTTCCTTTTTGGGATTACCTTATAGGGGTTTAGGGTTTAGGATTTGGGGTTTAGGGTCGAGGGTTCCTTTTTGGGATTACCTTATAGGATTCTAAGTATAGACCATAAAAAGGAACTACTTATATAGGGGCCTATGGATATAGATGTGGTGAAAGTGAAGCCGAAAGCAGACCTGACAGTTTCTCGGGCCCACTGCAAAAGCTTCGAAATGGTGGTCGGGACTTGAAGGACGGCTGCAGAGGCGCTGGTGTTGGGTCATGCTGATCGAGTCGAACATTTGCCCTCTACTTCTGAGAAGATGAGGGACTGGCTTGTCATCACGCTGGCGCGGCCAGTGTTTGATCGAAAGGATTATGGTCAGGAGCCTCAGGGCTGATCTTCACGCGAGTTTCCTTGGAGGGCAAGTCAACGCCGCCGAGAGCAAACCGCTGTTGGACAAGATTGAAATTTTGCCTCACAGCGGCGCCTGCATCGTTCGAGTTGTGAGAGTCCAAGCCCTAAACCCCAAACCCGGCGGGGAAAAACAAACCCTAAACCCCTAAACCCTAAATCAAGGC